>BRYE01000003.1:417500-422500 GCA_030159115.1 Actinidia arguta var. hypoleuca
ATTTGTTAATTACTTTTTTTTTTTAGTTTTCGAGTTCTTTAAAGTTTTTATATTTATGTACAGAAATTTCGTTTTGCTAAAGTGAATAAAAGTGCAATAGTTTGTAGATGATTTCACTACTGTGTGAGCTGGATCATTCAATAGTTATGTTTTAGCGTAGTTTATGATATGATTCGTGTGGGGTTGTTGGTTGTTGAATGAGATGACGCAAATCGAGGATAGACAGCCGCAATGATTTTACGACTGTATAGATAGTTTCAACCCGTCATCCGTCCAACCAGCAATGCTCTAGCTGCAATCACCAAAACTGTGAGAATGGCTGTCATAATTATTTCAGAAAAAACGGCTCTCCAACGGTTAAGTTAGACGTTTAAAATCTTAGAGAGAAAGTGTATGATATTCTGAGAGCAAGGTTGCACATACCTCTACGAGAATAACAGTGTTCCCTTTTATACTCTGGCTGAGCACGTGGCTCGACGTGTTAGCTATCACGTCACTCAACAGACTGCAACTCGATGCGTACCTGTATGCGGTGACTGCTGTGTCAATGAGTAGACGGCTAACTCAGCCATTCCCCTACGGCGTAGCTAATAACTCATGATCAACTACTAGCTTCTCCATCCGGAAGTGTGGGCTGTCAGAAGGAACTCTGACGTGCAAGTCTTCTTTTGTCTCCGACATCCCTTGGGAATATTATCGGACGTTGCCTCTGCTCCAAGCTTCCAACGCAGTTATTGTTCTGAGCTTGCTAAATAGCAGCACCTTAGAGGTAACGATGGCCTTAGCTCAGACAACATTCGTCTTTAGTAGTGACTACTCCAAGCTTCGACGAGGAAGGTCTCTGGGCTCACTTTATAGCGACAGCTCGGCAAAGATTCTTACCCTAGTAAAGCCAGATTACGTCATTGTATAATTTTTTCCCTTATAATTCGTGTGTCCATACCTACTATCATTCATAACTATCAATTCATAATAAGTTTTAAGCTTATGCAATAATATTTGTGACAAAAGAACATACAAAGATATAAGAGGATAAAATATTTTGAAAAAATGTAAATGGGACTTACAGTGATTGTTTGTAAATGATCGGTGAAAAAGAACATGGCTGTCAATGACGAAGATGCTATCGGAACTGGCGGTGCGACAGTGATTTTTTGTTGGTGCTCTGATTTGCTCTCTCAATTTCTCTCTCTAGAATGCTCATAATGCAAAGTGAACAATGGATCGATTCGGGTTCCCTATTTATAAGGGAACTAGAACCGCTCTATTTTTTGCCCAAAAAAGTGCTTAACTAGAGGTGTGTCACTTCGAGTTTCAGACCTTAACCGAGCTCAATAGCAAACCAGATGCTGACAAGTTACACAAAAATGACAACTTGCAGGCACTATCGGACTCCAGCGTCCAAGCTACTTAAAATTGAGACTCTTGGACAACCAATTCACATAACATTTGCAGTTGTTGATCGAGATCATGCGAGCTAAGTAACAATTGTTAGGAATAAAATATCATGTTTCACACCCGTATGAGCTTCAACGAGCACCGCCCCCAGACCGTCGATTCATAGCAAAATCGGTTGGTATTTTCACTCGATAACTCGGTCGATGAGCTTATTCTGGTAAAAATTTTCAAGAGCTTTAGGGTTAGAAATTATCGTACATGACAAGCTCCTCTTCCACTCGCACGTTCTGGCTCAAACACCAATGATGCGATAAGTTAGCTATGAATCACAACCTAGGGACATAATTGGACCAACCACCTACTCGCTGACATAGCAATCGGCGTGTCCTTACACGCTCCGAAGTGCACTATAAAAGTGGACATACCCTCTCTCAAAAGTAAGCAATATTGACTCTCTCTCTCTCTCTCTCTTCAGGGCTAGAGCCAAGAACCCTTCTCTTGCTCTCTTCTCTCTCTTCTTTTTTTTTGCCACTAAATTGACCGTCAAATAGTCATATCCGTAATAATGTCAGGCAGTCCTTCTCACTATTGTTGTCTTGTAGGCTCGGTCGAATAGCATCCAACCACCACTATCGTCTACATTCGATTTCCTTTCATCCAACCCCACCCCCCCCACCCCCCTCACAAATCATCAAGTTCACTTTTAAGTAGTCCACTTGAATATATAATATCCACCATTTCCTTATGCAAACATAACAGTACGTTAGTAGGGGGGTTGTTACACTGCACTCCCAGTCCCAAGATCCGATTGCATGATAAAATATTCATAACATCGGATAATAGATCAGTTTACAAGAAACTGAATTCCCGTTTTAAGTGAATGAGATGTCGGATTGGTGTAGCTCTTCTAAGTTCGTCTCCCTTTGGTAAGTTAACTCGGGATTTACTACCAAGCTCAGTAGAAACCGATCCTTACGCGGGCGCAAGTGCAGGTGCAGGTGCAGGTGCGTGCCATGGTAGATAGCTAATATATCAATCACCTTAACTACTATTCAGTTTTTTTTCTCCAGCCTTGAACTTTTAACACAAAGGTCATAAATAATTATTTTTATCAAAATACGAAAATAATTTATTAAATACAAATATAAACGAGGGGAAAAAATCAAAATATGGAATGGGTTTTTGGGATTACTACTACAGTGCTCCACAAAAACCAAACATGAATCTAGTTCGCACCCCAGAGGAATGAGTTGGTACGGAGGCCTACAGAGATATTTTAGGATATTTTTTTGTAGAACCATCATGATTTCTTTAGAAAAAAAATGATAGGCAACTTGGTTCGCCACTTGTCTCCCACGGCCTGTGAAGAAAAAGTAATTAAGTGCCTGGTGGCATGTATGAAAAAGCGGGCCACGAATGCCTCAAGTTTTTGTGGACATAATTAGATGGAGAAATAAATATTTGGTCCAACAACAAAATCCTCATTATAAGTCTCGATGGATGCAGTGGGATGTGATTATAAGACAGACTTTATGATCCTACTCAATTTATTAATAGGCTTTCACCGCTCGCATTTGAAATGGGCAATGATATAATAAGAAAAAATTTATCTCTCTCAAGTTTGTTTTTCTTTCTTAGACTCTGTTATCTTTCCTTTTTGAGAGAGATGTAAACTTGAGATATTTGTATTTGTTTTTTCAGTATAATAAAAAGTTGTCAACCGAAAACGTAGATAATTTTATCAAATCTTGTAAATTATTGTGTCTGTATATTGTACTACAATATTATGAATACTATTTTTGAAAACTATGAAGTTTTGATTAAGAAAAAGGGGCAGAATGTATATTGTATAGCAAGACATGCTATTACAATATATTCTCCCTAAAATACCCACCATTCTCTCATCCTAAAAAAAAATGTGATTGGGCCCTCAAGAAAAATTATAAATTTAATTTGTTCATAAAAGTAATCATTCTCTTGTCATCGGGCAACAATTCAACGGTGGGCCAAAAAATTATAGCTGATCTAAACGAGGTGTCTACAATGCTACTATAAAATCGGGGGGTTAGAATTTTTGTGATTGTGGTTGCTCTCAACCGTCCCCTCAAGTCTATTCCCGCTACCATCGCTCACTACACAAGGGCACAACACTGTCCGAAATCCAAGTGTCACTGTTGTTTAATACCAATTCTCACAAGGAAAAGAAAACACCAAAGGGAAAAATAACCAGCATACTAGGTAGAAGAAAAAAAAAGCTACATTTTTTTTTTTCACTTTTGCAGCCTTCAGTGAAGCAAAGGACAGCTTGTGAGTTGTGATGCTCATTAGCTAGAATCACTGGGAGATAGAAATGATATGTCTTTGTTATGGAAAATAAATTTCCGAAATGTTATGGTTTCCTGTAAACAACTCATTCCACGTGAAATCACTTGTTTTGGGGCAAATAAATAAGAAGTGTTGATTTTTTTTTAGATGGGAAGAAATGTTGATTACTTTGGTTAATTGTACCATATGGTGTACTACATATGAACCTTTAGTCATTCATGTTTCTCGTGCTAGATCTCTGGATTGTGTAACAAGATGACATGTCAAGGAAATTAGCTAGTTCGTCTTTTTATTTTTTATTTTATTCCACAAGTTCCAAGTACAACCTTAATCTTGAATTGTGTTTGGTGGAAAAATAGTTGAATGGCATGTAAGGAAACAAGAAAAGAAAAAGAAAAGCAATTTGCCTTTGAAAAGTTTACACAAACTAGCTTTTGTGGTTGACTGGAAAATTAGTACAATAAACAGTGTTGTTTAAAGGCACTTGCAAATTTGCGGTGCATGAACGCACTACACATCCCTGATTCCATGTCATGTCAAAGTGTGACGCTATAGTTATGCCATAAATATATTAATAATTATACATAAATAAATAAAAAGTATTAATATTAAAATAACAAAAAAATATTTTATTTTTGTTTATAAGTGTTTGAAAATTAAATAAATAGTTACTTATACTGTAGATTTCGCATTTTTGCTTTAACTTTTCATAGTATTTTTAAGTTAGTTTATACATATATTTTTTGTTTTGCACAATATAATGTAAGTCGAAGGTAATGTAGTAGCGTGCCAAGTAAAGTTAGGGAATGGGGTTTAACTTCATTCCCTAGAGGTTAAGTGAATTTAGACCAATTTTTTAGTAAAATTAGTCAATTGAGCTAAACTAGACTAGTTGACGGTCAAACTAGCTGGTCCAAACAACCGGGCAGTTCAGTGAATTTAGACTAGTTTTCTAGCAAAACGGTTAATTGAGAACCGGTTGAAGGTCCAACCGGTTGGTGAAATTACAAAAACCCAATAACTAAACAGAGAGTTGGTGTAACTACAAAAACCCAAAAGTAGTTAGAAACTATATACAATACTAACATTCTCCTTAAACAAAACCGAGAGTTGGGTGAACGGTAAGGTTAGTAGAGGGCTAGGAATTTGTGACTGGAAGGAAGGACCTAGGGTTCAATATTTATGTTGAACATGAACGGGAAATGAGTGGGCACGGATGCTTAAGCAGAAATGTATTGAATCCTGAAAACTTGACTCAAAACTAAATGCATAGAGAT
>BRYE01000003.1:440000-442500 GCA_030159115.1 Actinidia arguta var. hypoleuca
TGAGGAAGAAAGTCCAACAGCTTATGGAAATTGATTCGCATCTCTGTTCTCTATTTTCAACTCAATTTATTTTTTCTTCCATCGTGGAGTTTGAACAAGAGATAGGAGAGTGTAGAGAAGAGACAAGTTAGAAGAAATATTGTCTGTAATTTTGTTGTTGTTGTTTCTGTCATGAACCTTCTTGTATGGAAAAGTTGAATGATGAGGATGAAAAATATGAGTGAAATTTTATTATAGTTAAATTTCACTAATTAAAATCAATGAACTTTAGAACGGGTTAACATCCAATGTTAATTATATTCTCAGATTTTGTTGTTGATTCTCAATTTTTCTTCCTTCCTTTCTTGCTTTCTTTCACTCAGTTCATATTTCATCTGAAAATTCACTATTCTTTTACGGATAAAAACGAATGAATTTTCACTAACTCGTTAAAAGCAAAAGAGGAAAGATTCGTGGGGGTGGGGTGGTCAATCCGATGGTTTGTCAGAGGTGAGGGATTGCATGGTTACCGATTGGAAGTAGGGAATTGCCAGAGATGGTTGTTGGAGATGGTCATCAGCTGGGGGTGTAAGTCGCCGGAGATGTTGGCCGGCCAAGGTGAAGATCGCCGGATGGAGATCAAGGTCACTGACCAGAGGTGGGACACTGTTGGTGGTGTTGATGACGGGTGGGTGATCATTTGTGTGGGGTAGTTTTGTCCAATAAAAGTTTTGTGTCCTTGAGGTTGAAGTGATCTTTTTGAAACATTTATACTTAGTATTTTGACTAAGTAATCCCTTTAGAAATTAATTAAAAATAAATATCATGTCAATTCAAAAATGCAAAACAAAAGTCGAAGTTTACCGCATTTTTGATACTATTTCTATCTTAATTTATTTATTTCCTTTTGTGAATCTAATTTTTAAAGGAGATAAATAATTGATATTTCAAAAATTAAAATTAACTTTCAAAATACTCTTCAACGATTTGAAATTATTTAAAAATAAAAAGTGAATATATTACATAAATTTTAAAGTATATGATAAAAGAATAATCTTAACGTATTGTGATAATTATCTTTTGAAAATTAACACATGTTTAGAGACGTTTTAGAAAATATAAAATGAACAAACAAATTAACATCATCGAGTAATGTATATGTATACACTATTTATTAATTGGTAATTCATTTTGGTATGATATAATTTTTTTAGATTATATATATTTTTTTATTTAATAAAATTATCTAAATAAATTTATTCTTAAATTTTACAATTAAAATAACTAAAAAATAAAAATAATAATTACTTATGTAGCCCAACCTTCTAGTTTTTGGGATCCAAAAGACACCGTATAGTGGCTGGTCAATTTACCCGGCAAATTGTCCTTTCCAAGGCAGCACACGTGGAAGCAAAATCAAGCGAGTCTTGTCATTTGTATAGACAAGCGAGTACGGATTCAGTGAATAACGGAACGGTATGCCCTTCTTCGCAGTGGATAAAGACAGCTTCGTCAGCATCAGCGCCTATCAATTAGCAAACCTTGTACGCGTGGCAACCTACGATGTGATATTTAAGACCACGCGTAGCACAGATACATAAAATATAGTGTAGGGATATTGCACTGAACACCCCTGTATACTTTTACAACCACAAGAACCCCCTTATTCTCTAAAATACAAATGTCATCCCTTAGATCCCTATCAGCTCGTTAATGCACAGTCAAAGTACCTTAATACCCTTGCTTGTATACCCAAATTTTGTTTGAAGCCAATATGGATCACAAGAGAGGAGAGATTTATAGTCAACACAACTGCCATGGCTACCTCCAATCGCCAATAGACGTCGCCATTGCCTATTTGGTTGTCCCCATAATACCAACGCCAACCCCTAACTATCATAAACACTACAGCTAAACACCTCGTTGCCCCCCTTTGACTCAACGCCATCCTCTCTCTCCCCCTTCCCTCTCCACCATAAAAACACTATAGTTGCCCGACTCTCTTCCCTCCTCTCTCTCTTAAAAATGTGCAATGAAAGTAGCATTTATGTTTTCGTTTTTGATTGGTAAATGTGTCGGATGCACTGTGGTTATCAACAATGATCGTTACTGGAAATAATTTTGTTAGCAATCATTACTAAAACAATGGTACCAATAAGATCGATTGTGATTTTGTGTTGCGGTTAAGAGTTTTCAATGGAGTTTGTGTCTATTAGTTCATTAAAAAATACCACTTACCATAAAGTAAAAATGCCCAAATGAGAATATGGTGGAATGAATTCCATGTGGTAGTAAGCTGTTGGGGTTACCATTGTATATATTTTTTTGTCATGTGTGTAGGAGAGGGAGAGAGAGTGAATGCAATATTATATTAATTTAATTTTGGTCTTAGAAGTTTGTTTGGTGTCTTCATTATGATAAACGGCTACTGCAAAAGTGTCATTAATGGGGAATAGAAGAATTGGTTGTAATACTAGGGGTAAAGTTAGCATTTAAAGGTAAAAAATTGCTGATGCTATCC
>BRYE01000003.1:465000-467500 GCA_030159115.1 Actinidia arguta var. hypoleuca
TATTTCAATGAACTTATTAATTTAAAGAGGTTGTGTTGTAGTTTAAGTGTTTAACCATCGCTTGGGGCATTATCCTTTTGAAAAACCCAACCTTCTCTCTTTTTGTACACTAACTGAAAAAGACGAGTAGTGCTATGGGTACACCCATATAGCACCTCACTTATCTCCCATGGTGACGTGTCCACATCCCATTGAGGTGCCAGTGGGATCCACCTCAATGACACCTCAATGGGGTGTGGACACCTCACCATGGGGTGCAAGTGGGGTGCTATATGGGTGTACCCATAGCATTTTCCCGAAAAAGACATACCCATAACCATACCTAAACACAGTGAGAGTACATTATAATTGCAAAAAGATATACAAAAAAAGTTCATACATAATGATATAGAGTAGAGCTGCGAATTTATTATTTTAAAACAAAAAAAAAACTGAACGTACATTGTAATTGTAGTCATTGTCGTATTATTTTGGTGACAATTTTTATATGAAGATTCTAATAAAATGAAATTTTCTGTATTAGAATTTATATCAGAATGTCTTGCACAACATTTTCTTCAATTTATGGGTTAAAAATAACTTTAAAAAATTAATTTTTAAAATATTAATTTTAATATTTTTTTAATTTTTAATTTTAAATAATTAATTTTAACACAAATTTAATTATACCAAACACTCTCTCATTACAACAACGTCATTGTCGCGTTATGCTGGTAGCAATTTCTATATGAAAATTCTGACAAAAAGACATTTTCCATAAAGTAATTTATGGCTTTAAGCCGTGCAAACAAACAGGAACGTCTTCCAGTACACACTCATCTGAACGCATTCATCTTGCAAAAAGGGGCCTTGGAATTCAAGATTGTTATCCAAAGGAGAACAAGACATTGACATAAAGCATTCATGATTTTAGTTGACGAACAGACAACCACCCAAGTTACGTTCTGTTTGGGCAGCCTGTATTCAATTAATATTTTTAAATTAATTTAGCTATTTCAATTTTTGAGTTTTTTAATTTTAATTTTTAATGATATTTTTATTGTTTGATCAAAATTTTATATAATTTTTTTTTCTGATGGATATCTAGTATAAGCATATGATAATTTTAACATTTTTGAAAATAATGCACTAATGGGAAAAAATTGTTTTCGTGGGAAAAAATTAACCAAGACCATTAAAAATTTGAGCAAATGATAAAAAAATATTAAAAACTAAAAAAGCAAAATTAGTTTTAAAAAAAAGCCTTGGCCCCGTTTTGGAATAAAATGGATTTGTAGGATTTTTTTTTTTAGTATTTGTTTTCAGCTTATAGTCAAAATTTTATAGTCTTGTTTGTCTTGATTAAAGGAATTAATAAAAAATATTTTTTTAAAAAAAATACTAAAATATAAATTTAACTTCAATAATTTAGAGTTTAGTGGTCATAATTTTTTTTCCTTTTTCAATTCATCTAATGAAGATGAACTAGGAAACTAATCAAAACTGATAAAAAAAATTCATAAACAACTAAAACAATCCAAAAGAATCAATTTTATCCTAAACCAAGGCAAAATAGAAATATTAATCACTACCCAATAAACAATAAAATAATGTATTGATAGGTGAAAAAGTATACAAATATATGTATAAATGCATTAAAATATATATGATAAATGTAATAAATGTGCATTAACCGTCTAATGGGTCATAGTTAGCCGAACCCTTGTTAGGACGAAACTCTGTCGTCGGCAGCAAGAGCAACCCATAAATATCATGTTTGTTTTGAAAATAAGAATGTTGAATTGGAATACAAATTATGTGGGACCACTAATATGATGTTTATTGATTTCCTCTTAGGTTGAATATGTAATCAGATGAATTTGTAATCCATCAAATTTGCTGAATTTATAATAATTTCTCCCCCCATTATTACAAATTCAAGGGTATGAATTAACCCTAAAATTATTAAAATATTCATAAGTAAATACAATAATAAAATATTGTTAAATTAAGATACTATTATATAATATTTATGGATGTATAGTCTCTCATGCCTCATAAGTTACTTGTTTGGTGTTTACTTTTGCTTGTTAATGGGGATTCTTATTCAGTTAGTATATTATGTTTTATAATTAATCCTTCTAGTGACATGTAAAGATATCTAATTTTGTAACTTACGACAATTGAGAATAATATGATATTTTTATTTGGATGCTATTCTTATTGTTAGTTAATAATATAGATGCTTAATTAAGAATTGTATTTTTTTAATTTATTTATAGAGTATTTGTCTTTTTTTATTTAGTTGAAAATTATAATGTGAAGACAATCATGAAAAACATAAAAAAAATATGTAAATTCAACACTCATATCTATTGCAAAACAAAGAAGTGAATATTGAGATTGTACAAGATTAGTAATCTGATTTAGTTCGATTTGATTTATTATCTAATTTTAAATTTGACTGAATTTTTAATTCGCTAAATCCATTCATCAAATAAATATGGCCAAAATGTGTACA
>BRYE01000003.1:567500-575000 GCA_030159115.1 Actinidia arguta var. hypoleuca
CTGATAACTTAGGATGAAGGGAAGTGTCAGTATCACAGGGTATTCTAGAGCCAAAAACATCAATGAGAAGTCCAAGAGGATGCCAATTATCAAGACAAAAAATGGTACCATTGCCATCACCAATCACGTGCTTCATAAATAGTCTAGCGTAGGTCTAAGCTTGAAAAATATCATTTTTTTGTTATAACTTCGTATTTTGTTTGAAGCCTTGTATGATTTGCTTTCAAAGTTAATTTCATCCCTTTATCCAATATTACTATACCTACTTTCTAATTTGGAAAGCCCAATAATGTAAGTCCTCTTAGAAAAGTAGTATGAGTACAATTTTTTGGAACTATCCCTTGTAAATGACAATAAATATATTAAAATTGAGAACAAAAGAACAGTTTGAGAAACCTATATAATCACTTCTCTTAAAAAAATTAGTTCTCGAAAAAGCATTAACATTTTAACAAAGAGAGTACTTTAAAAAAAATTATGAAAAAAAATGTATGGGGGCCATGTTAAAAATCCGCTTAGTGCCCCTGATCATAAAATGTATGGGGGCCATGTTAAAAATCCGCTTAGTGCCCCAAAATGATCAGGGCCGACGACCCTGTTCCAAGCAACAATATTCATAAAGAAAGATTATTTGGCTTTCTTAGCTGTCGTTGGACCAGCAACTTTCCAGCAAGTTGGGAAAGAGGCTAATTCAAAAAACTTCAGAATCATCATTTAAAGGGCAGAGGCCTGTAGCGCCTTTCTTTTTTCTTTTTCTGCTGCAGGGTTAGGGAATGGACGAATATTTTCATTTGGATCAGAATCCACTTCAGTAGGATCAACCTCAGTGGATTCAGTCTCAGTGAGATCCTCTGTAGAAGTAGGAACATAAAAGTATTGGTAAAATTAGAAAGCGCAGAAAAGGCATTAAGTTTAGGAATTTGCTCAGAAGAATTGAGCACTTTTTGCTTGCGAGAAGAAACAGGAGGGATAACAGGATCATTAGCAAAATGACCTGAAGAATCAAGGATAGAAATACCTGGAACTAGGTCAACCATATGCCGTAGATGAGACTCAAGTTTCTGATCCGATTATATGTTCTCAGGATTCTGATTGCAAACAATAGCTGCAGATTGACTTGAAGCAGTTCAATGCAAAGGAGTATAAGTGCTTACAGAATCACCATTCTGATGCAAATTCATTGATTTGAAGCAGTTAAACGGATACATTCCGCCTAGCTTTCTTGGGCCTCCGTTCTGCCGTGACTTTAGGACAGTTGATATCCATATGCTCGAAAATATCACATTGCGGACAAAAATCAGGGACCACTCATATTCAACAGAGTGAACATAGTTGAAGCCAATAGGACCATGGATAATAATGCACTTTGGAAAATTAGTCCGAATATTGACCTCCACACATGCTCGAGCATAAAGCCAGACTCTCTCTCAGCAGTCATTTTATCTGTGAAGAGTGGTTCCCAATAAGCAAGCAAGAGACCACAAGTGAGTTTAAGCTTTGGAAGTTGAATCCCAAACGGGATGGAACTAACACCTTCTCAATCATAGGAGCAATCAGGGGCCCAAGGGTAATGACTCAAAAGCTTTTCAAAGTAGGACCACAGCCTCATTCTAAGAATTTATTGTTTCATGTCCTCGTAAAAAAAAAAAGACAACCAATTTGGCCAAAAACCTTCATTGGACTCGGAACAAAGTTTTGAATGAGTTTGAAAGGGGTCTTTTCTCCTATAACATAGCTATGTACAAGTAGGAGAAATTTCAAGCGTAAAAGGAACTATTAAAGATGCTAAAATCATAAGTGTTCAGTGTTCCACAACACCAGAGAACATTTTAATCACAAATGGGGAAGGCACATATTGACAGAGCATTAGTTATACTTACCACAAATTTACCGACAACACTCCCCATTTCACTGCATGTAACTAATGAATCCACCACAACAAATGGGACCATCAGTAAGCCTTACCACAATGTTCAGATCATACATGACACTGATTCAACTTTTACCCTCATATCCTGTCATAGTTGTGTTTCTTGCTATACCAAAAACCATTAGGAAATTCTTAGTCAATAAGCAAAAGAAACCATTGGAGAGAGAGTAGATAAAAAATTACAATCAAATATAAATTCAGAAGAAAAAAAACGAGATGGGAGAGAGACTATACGGAGAGTAACCGCCACCTTATGTCAAATGTTGTCCATTTTCTGATGAACAAGAAACTATCTCGAGCAATACTTATTTTAGATGTATCGGGCTCTTGAGTTTTCAAATGAATTGGATTTAGAATAGAACTTTTCCACAGCATAACAGAAATCAAAACAGGCCAAAAGATGTAATTATAACTTGAAATAAATAAGAACCGATAACAATTGAAGAATATCGAACAATAGAAACCTTGTGTATGATAAATAAAAATAACAGAAAACAAAGAAAGCATAAATAAGAACAAAAAAATAAACTCTAAATATAAAAGGCAAAAAGGCAAAAAAATAGATAATAAATTAATCAAATAGTTTATCATTATAATTATAATTGAACAAGTTAACGAACACCAGGAAATCAGCACATAGATGTGGAGTTGATCACCTAACACCCCCTTCTCACGTATTCTCATAAACAAAATAGAGCAAAAGATGAAATCAAAGCATAAAACAAAATTCTAGATTGAAAAAAAAAAGATTACAAGAAGGGTTATCAAAGAAAATGGATAAAAAAACTAAATTAAGATAGGAAAAAAAAACAAAAAAAATCACTTAAAAGAAATAAAAGAATAGTGTTACAAGAGTCCAGACAACGGAGATCATTATTAAACAACGAAAATCAGAGAAAGCATATACAAGCACAATGGCAATGAAAAGACCAAAAATACATTAAAAATTTCATTAACGTTGCTATGAACTTTAGAATGATAGCCCCCAAAATCAACAAATGTAACAAGTCACACATTCCAATGAAACTTTTCTTAAAAACCACAAGTGCAAAAAAAAATGTCACTAAAATTGATAAAAGCCTGAAAAACAAAAGATTTGAGAGAATATCAAACATATGGACAAACTTATAATGCGATAAGAAGAAGAAAAAAAACTGATAGAACTAATAGGAAATCATTGAAAACATAACATGAAACACTTAAAAATTGAAAATAAACGAACAAAAACTAACAGCAAAACAATTAAATGTAAAATACTTTCAGAATTTTACCACACACAAAAAAGAAATAATAGAAAAAAATCACAACCCAAATAATAAACCCCCTAGATAATATATTAATCAAACATTTTGTCATTGTAATTGCAACAAATTAGCGAACACTAATCAACACTTAGATCTACAATTGCTCACCTAACTCCCTCTTCTCACGTTTTCTCACAAACAAAATAGAGCAAATATGAAATCAAAGCATAAAACAAAATTCAAAATTTGAGAAAAAAGAATACAAGAAGGATTATCAAATAAAGGAATTAAAAAATAAATGAAAAGAGAAAAAAGAAAAAAAGATTCACGTACAGAATCGTTAAGAAAAATTAAAAGTGAAACAAAGCACTATAATGGGGATCATTATTACACTATAATGGAAAAATTAAATTAAAAGATTCACGTACAAGACAATGGGGATCATTATTACACTATAATGGAAACAAAGCACAAAGAGACGGAAAGAAAGCATGTACAAGCACAATAACAATCAACAGACCAAAAAACATTAAAAATCTCATTAACCTTGCTATCTAGATGATAAAACCCCAAAATCCAACAAGTTAACAAGACACTCGTTCGGATGAAACTTCACTTAAAAATCACACAGTGAAAAAAATGTCACTAAAATCGATAAAAGACCGAAAAACAAAAAGATTGAGAGAATATCAAACAATTGGACAAACTTATAACGCAATAAGAAAAAATGAAAAATCAAAGAACTAATAGGAAATCATTGAAATTGAAAACAATGAAAAATAAAAATAAAAACAAAAATTAACAACAAAGCAATCAAATGCCAAATACTTTCAGAATTGTAACTGAAAACAAAAAAAGAATAGAAAAAAATAAGAACCAAAATAATAAACCCTAGAGATAAAAGTTAGAAAGGGAAAATATATAATAATTAACCAACCAGTTTGTCATTATAATTGCATTGCAACAAACAAATTAACCAACACTAGGAAATCAGCACATAGATCTGCAAATGATGAGCTAACTCCTTCCCACATTTTCTCATAAACAAAGTAGAGCAAAGATGAAATCAAAGCATAAAATAAAATTCCAAATTTGAAATAAAAAAAAGATTATAAGAAGGTTAATCAAAGAAACGGGATAAAAAACTAGAGAGAGAGAGAAAGAGGAGAAAAATAAGAAAGATCATATACCTTAAAAATCAAATTAAAAGAAGTGGAAGACAGTGTGTCGTAACAACGGTCATCAGTATTAAACAATAACAAAAAACAATCACAACCACCAGATGTGGAGAAAAAGCATATACAAGGCCCAATAACTCAAAGACAAAAAATATTAATAATTCCATTACCCTTGATTTGAACTTCTGGATGGTAAACCCAGAAATCCAACATATTAACAAGTTACTCCTTCCAATAGACACCAAAAAAAAGTCACTAAAATGGATAAAAGACCGAAAAACAAAAAGATTAGGAGAATATCAAACAATTGGGAAATTTTATAATGCAATAAGAAAAAACAAAAGTCAAAGAAAATCAAAGAACTAATTGGAAATCATTGGAAACAAACATGAAACACATAAAATTGAAAATAAATGAACTTTTTTAAAATTATAAATCAATCAAATTCCAGAAAACAATGCAATGACCAGTAATAAATAATGTAAATAAAAAGAAATATTCAAAAATAAATAAAAGTAAGAAATGAAATTCCACATTCAAAGAAACTGGACAAAAAGAAAATAAAAAGCATGAAAAATAGGGATACAAAATTATATAGAGAAAAAAGGAAGAGAAAGATCATTCATTAAATATACAAACAAAGAGTGAAAGCAAACACAAACCAAAAAAAAGAAAACCAATCAAGATTCAAAAGACGAAATAATTGGAAAAATTCACTAAAGACATAATAGGCTTGGTCTTGATTGCGAAGAAATCCAAGAAAAAGGAAAAAGACCTTGAAAATAATAAAAGAATAAATACAACTATAAAATCTTAAGAACCAAAATTCTATACCTCAAAAGTAGGTTCTAAACTAAACAGTTTCATTATAATTGCAAGAAATCAAAAAACACTGATGGACCAGTCAACTCTTACCAAATAATAGGAATGCGGTTTTAGAAAAAGAGGGAGAGAGAGAGAGAGAGAGAATCAAAAATGGAAAATCAAATTTCAACGAAAGCCAAAGATTAATATATCAAGCCTATAAAAAAGGATAATATATCAAGAACAATTAGAAAAATTATTAGCTATAACATAAGAGGAACCATTAGCTAGGAAGAGACCCAAAGATTTGGACACTTCATCAGAAGTGGACCAAAATACAATTAACATATATTTAGTAGCAAATACAACTATAAAATCGAAGGAATCAAATTTCTATACCTCAAAATTAGTTTCTAAATCAACTAAACAATTTCGTTACAATTGCAAGAAATCAAAAAACACTGATGGATCAATCAACTCTTACCAAATAATAGGAATGCAGTTTTAGAAGAAGAGAGAATCAAAAAATGGAAAATCAACCAAAGGATTCATATATCAAGAACAATTAGAAAAATTATTAGCCATAACACATGAGGAACCATTCGCTAGAGAGACCCACAGTATTGGAAATTTCATCATAACTGGACCAAAAATACAATTCACATATATTTAATCGCAAATAAACGAAAAATCCAAGAAAAAAGAAAACTCGTTCAATTATTTACCAAAAGGAAAAAAAACTGGTTCGGTTGAATATTTCAATGTATTAGACGAAGTTTTCTAATGATGACAATAAAATTGAAGATACCAAAACAAACGAAGAGAATGGAACAAGGGGAAATCAAGATTACACAAAAGAGAAAGCACATGAATCAACGAGAAACCCTACAAGGCTACAACTACTATAAATTAAATTAACAGAACATCGAGATCGTTAACGAACTTATCAGACATTATATTACCGCAAGAATCCACTGATCGATCGACGACGATGAAGAGCAATTCTTGGATGAGCAAACGCTGCAAACCAGATGTGGTATTACAAAAATTTTATATAAATTTTTAGTTTGTATCTCATTACTCTTAATAAAAAATAAAAAATTAAGGTGATTATTTATTTCTTATTTTCGTTTCTTTTTATAATTGGTTATTTCTCTTAATTACAGGACTAATTTTTGGATTTTTTATATAAGTGGTTTTCAATTTGGGGTGTTGGCTTTATAATTCAATAGATTATCCAGCATTATCGTTGATATAGTTAGAGTATGAGAGACGTTTGTAACCAAAAAAATTATGAAATGACTTAAAGTCTTAAGTTTAAGGGTTGCACAAAGATAAGGCAGGATTTTACTTTTAAAGAAGTAAATGTACACGTCAACATATAACACTCATTTCAATTTCAGAGTAGTGATTGATCCTAGGTAGTAATTTGAAGATTCTAATAATGAATACTACTAAACATGAATTTTTAAAATTTTAAGGTAGCCATCCCCCAGTCGTCCTTGGTGGATCCCTGGTCACACTCCAAACAAGCTTTGTGCGCGGAAGTCATCAACTGATTCAACTTGAAACTGGGGGCTCTGCTCAATAATGGCACCCCTAAAATGTTAGTACTAATTACAATAATTACAATAAATCTTACCCACCCACCCAATTAGCTTAGGGTTTTCTACTTTCCAAATTTCTATTTTGTTTGTTTTTGATTACTTTCTTGTTTGTTTTTGGAAGCAGGAAGGTTTTTGGAGCTGAATTATATGGTTGATGGTAGAACTGATTGGACCTCGCTTGTACAACTGCTATAAATGTAGAAACCATGTTTCACTTCATTATTGTAAAGGGATAAAAATACACAACCACCTGTTCTGGTTGAGTTGAGGCAAGCACCACCGCCATGTTACTATTATAAAGCAAGCTCGGTAGGGAATCTGCGCTGGAACTCGGTCGAGACATTGCCGGATATCAGCTCCTTCTGAGCTAATGCAAGCACCACTACCGAACTGTTGCTCTATAACAAGCTCAGCAATGTCACTACGCAGAAGCTTGGTTGAGGGGCAACGGTTGTCGGTGATCCTGAGGCACGTTAGGGGAGACAGAAGGTAACTTGTATGGCGAGACTTCCTCTGATATCCCCAATGTCTGGATCGAGACGTCGATGACATGATGGTTAGCTACCAACCAAGTCCTAAGGGCATGGGTGGGTCAGCCGCTAACTTTCTGACATAGAAGTCAACGCGTTCAAGTAAACGTTGAGTTGTAGTCTGTCCAATGACATGACGGTTGGAGCGTTTAGACACACGCCAAATTAAGCTATATAAGGCGAGCCCTTATTCTAGCAAGATACACA
>BRYE01000003.1:582500-587500 GCA_030159115.1 Actinidia arguta var. hypoleuca
TAAAATTGTTACAATTTGAATTACACATTAACTTTCATTTATGTAACTTGAGGGCACTAATTAGTTATAGCCAAAACAAATGAAAAAATGACGTCACTTGAACCAGGGGTCCTTTTAAAAATCTTAATCATTTAAAAATAGTGTACATAATCAAGCGAAATCTAGAGAAAGTGATAGAAATAAAATGAAGCAAATGTTGAATTTCATGCAAAGATAAAAAAATTTAGGCTTTTGAAACTTTAGGATTACGAGCCCTAAAAGCACACTGATGTTATATTCTGTGTTTTTTTTTTGCTCACCAATTAGTGTCGTCAAAATACACAAACAGAAGTTGACAATTGATTGAATTGTGACGAGTTAAAGAATCTAAAATCTAATTTGTTGAAATCAAATCCTGAATTTGTTTTGTAGTTTCTCCTATATCTTTTAAGAACTGTTCATGACAATTTGTTTTCCATTTTTGTGGCTGACCATTGCATTTACTTCCGATGCCTTATTGTTTCTTTATTATGAGTAGAGAGTACTACGTATATACAAATTAAAGAATATAAACCCTAGCTTGACGGGTTGTCACTGGTCTTTTTAATGTTGGTTGGGACCCAAAAACATTCCCCTCGGCAACCGTGCAGTGGACTTTTATCTACTCCACTGAAGAAAAATCCTCTAGATCTAGAGACCCTCCTTAATTTTATAAGTACAAAACAGTGTTCGTATATGGTGTAAACCACTAGTTTTTTAAAGTGGTTGACAAAGGTGCACCAACCTGTAATATTTGGGGGTCCATTTCTTGCCAACCTTGGGCATCTCTCCCCCATTCCCAGATGTTATTGGATGTTTTTGTCAAGGCTCTACTTTTGGGTCAGCTAATTTAGTTTTTATTTTATTTTTTGTCAATAAATATTTTTTGGGTTCTTTTTTATAAGAGAAATTTAAAAATATAAAATTTTTCATCAAATTTAAATAAAAAAAACTACTGAAAATAAAGAATTTAGCTTAATTTTTTTAGTAAAAATATCTTTTTTTTTTGTCTTTTGTGAATTTTTTTAAATTAGATCAAGATTTTGCATCTTTAGATTTTTCTCGTCAATGAGGAACCCAAAAAGTATAAATTTTTTATTAGACGGTAAGAAAAATTCACAAATGACAAAAATAGTTGCAAATCAAATCAGTTGAGATAATTTAATTAGTCCAAATTAGGCTTAGTAACACATTTATGTAGAGTAACACATTTATGTAGAGAGTGTTTATGTAAAAACTCATAAATATGTGATTATTACTGGTGTCTAAGCATTGACCAAGAAGCACCCAATCGCATTTGCACATCTTTAAGTTTTTTTCCTGAAAAACATCTTACAAAATTGAATTTAAAAACATTACTCAAACAAACCTTAATAATTTTGTATTTGTCGCCATGTTCTCTAGTGATAATGTATGGAAAATAGTTTTCAAAGGGGGATGGAGAATTGATTTTCTATTCATGTTTAGACAAGGCCACAACTTATAGCCTGTGCATATATATATATATATATATATATGTCACTCTTAAAACTTTTGGTCGAACTCATGATTAATCATACCATTGTAGAGAAAGTATGTGCTTACTTTCCTAATAATGCACTTTCTTCAATTTTGGTATTTGAAAGTGTGTTGGAGATTCAAAACATATTGTTCTTAAGCCAAAATGGCATCTTAATTTATTTTATTTATTAATTTTATTTTTTAAAGGGCGGGATAATAGTAATGAAAAATTATAGTATGTCAATGAAAAAGTATATGCATTTTTTGATAGTCCAGTATCTCCGTCAATTCAATTGAGTTCGAAAAAGACTAATTTAAAAATTTTGAACTTAACGGCTAAACAAATCTCTAGTGACTCGAGAAAAACTCGAACTGGCTCCTTCGAACACAAAGCAAGATTTCTTCAAATTTATTTTTACTTTTAATCACATCTTAACCAATTAATAGTGTAGGAGTAATATATATATATATATATATATAAACATCCCTAATTTTTAAGGGAAAGAATAACAAGAAAGCAGCATCAAAATAATAATTAATTCCATAATACTCCAAGAACTTATGGGGAAGGGATTTGAACTAAAAGGGGGCGCAGATTTTGTGAGAGAGACGTGATGGGTTGAAAAGAATCTGAATCTATTACATGTGGCCCATCTTCCATTGTGAACTTGAACACCGAAATTAGAAAGGAAATATGAACGCACGAGCGTGAAAAAATAGGTGAACCCAAAGACCATTCAGATGAAACTCAACCACCAGTTTGATCTTAATTTTTATTAGAATGATTTAATTTTCTGTTTATAAAATAAAAAAATTGTATATCAATGGTTCGAATATATTTTATTTTATTACTAAATCAAGTGTTGGACTCTTGTGTGCACGAGTCTAAATTTAAACTTCAACTTATTCTCTCAAAGAAAATATATTTTAATGTTACGTCATTTTTTTAAATTATACAGATTTAAACTGATGCACGCGTGTCACTAATGCATTTTCTTTTGGTGCTATCATTTATGTGATTGGGGACAGATTTGATCTCAACCATATCTGATGTAAGAAAATTCATACCTCACCCCAAATCAAATATAAGTATCCTTATTTTCTTTGAAAAATGCTAACCAACACACATTAGGTGATGGTTAAAGAGCCAAATTTTATTATTTTGTCCTCCTTAATCACCACTCATTAGTAAAAACTATTTAATATTTTACACTAATACATTATTTTAATGTGTGTGGAAAATATGCTCTAAATTCCATTTATGGGTAGGATTTGACAAGTCCATAATTTCTGAGGAGCCGTTTGGTTTTTTATTATTTGATTAAAATTTTATATTTTTTTGATTTTTATTGACGAGAAGAGTCCGAAAATAATAATTTTTTATTTAATTTAGAAAAAATTTTTACTAAAGATGAAATTTTTTTATCCAAAATAAATACTAAATTATATGAAAATATTTATATTTTCAGAATCTTTTTGTTAAAAGAAACTAAAAAAATATAAAATTTTAATTAAATTATAAAAAAATATATTAAAGATGCAAAAAAACAAAAAACAATGCACTTAATAAAATCATTAAAACTGTTAGTGTGGATGGCGGCAGCTTTGAATCGAAGATACAGGACAGCGGTCAGAGTTGACGAGTGAGAGTGGTTGTCGGCCGTGACATTGTGTGACCCCCACCAACCACTGATCACAAAACGAAACGTACTCCGTTCAAACCCAGAACATTTTGGGTGTAGGGCGTGTATGAGTGAGAGAGAGAGATGATTGTAGTAGTGGGATGCTTGGACAATGGACAAGAAAGGTGGACAAGAAAGAAAGGGGCTGAGGCGCCACAAATGGTGCTCGACTCCCAGAGCCAGTGGATTCTATCGGGGAAAAATCCATTATAATTCTGGTATATGTCATTATTGTTGTCACGTGATATCATAATTTAATTATAAAATATTATTTTTATATAAATTTTAATATTATAATTATTGACTTTTTAAAACAAACAATTGTATTTGATTATATCACTTTACTAAAGCCACGTGATAAATTAGCTGCACTGAAGATTTATTCTTGCCAGAGCGTGGCCCTTCACCCATCTTAGATCTTTCAATGCGGTAAAACTAGATGTAAAAAGCTATTTTACCAATAATTTTTACAAAAAATATCATCAGAATGAGTAATTTTGAAATCAACTATGCTGCGGACATAATTTCTGGACCCAATTCCAAATACAAAGCTCTTAAAAGGGGTGGAGCCCGCATGACTCAGTCCATTTATGAAAAGATTGTGCATTTAGCATTTTTGTTTGAAAATTATAATCATAATATATAGTATTTTGTATTAAAATGAAAGGTCAACAAACTGTATCGTCATTACTCAAGTTAGATTGATAGGAGAGATATGTAGTTAAATAATCAATTCTTATTTGTCTTAAAAAATTAGATAGTTTATTTTAAAAATTACAATCACTATTTTGAAAAAAAATTGATTCAAACACTTGTTTTTGGCTCAGTCCACACAATCTAACAATTTGATTTTTAGTTCTTTAGTTTTGTGGAACCGTTATTATTGGTTTAATTCCTGATTTTGTACAGAAACAATCCATCCGATCCTATACACCCTAGAGAAAAGGGGAAAAAAAATTCATTACAACAGTTATTATCATTGCCATATGGTGTAACTGTTCAATTACAAACTTCCACGTAAAACATCATGAACTCCACTATATACACATGACATTATTAACTCTTCAAATTAGGTAATTACATTTATCCTTTAACATTCCTAAATTTTCATAAAAAGCTCTGAATGGTGAAAAAGTCCAACCCAGTGCCACTATGGGCAAACAGGATTGGGTTTTTCCGATGGTGCAATTCTTGACCAAACATTCGCTCCAGCCCAGACTAACAATTCACATGGTGGGCCTAACAGCCCAAGGTGATTCCTAATCAGTCCTGCTGTTGCATCCCATACTCAAAACAATAATACAACGTACCACCGAAAAAAAATTAAATCTAGGTTTCCACCTTACACCGAAAAAACTAAATCTACTCCCAAAAAACTCACTTTCTGGGTAATTCTCAGTGGTAGAAATTAAGGGTGACCCAATAAAATGGGCCTCTAATTGGGCCAAACCCATTCAGAGTCCAGGTTTTACACAACAAGGTTTAAATGATCAATTCATGCAGGTAGACACACGGAAGAAGTTGATGCCCCGACGACTACTGAAATTGTTCAGAAGACGTAGGACTTGTCAGTATGGGAAAAAAAAAAAAAGGAAAGGAAAACACACACTCAGAGCTTATGATTATGATCAAACATAGGACCACACTAAAAAGCAGAAAAGCAGAAGAAAAAAACTTATAGGGTGGTCCAAATTAGAGGGTACCATAATCACTGACTGTAGCTGGCAAAACATTATACACAGAGAGAGAGAGAGAGAGAGAGAGAGAGAGAGAGCACCATGCCAATGGGCACAACACGGA
>BRYE01000003.1:590000-592500 GCA_030159115.1 Actinidia arguta var. hypoleuca
TGCAAAGGAGTATTCACTGAAAAATCTTAAGATGACTGTATATCTTACAAAATGCGTATTTTTATGTGAAGCTTCACAAAACTTAAGATAATTGTATATCTTACAAGACGCGTATTGTTATGCGAAATGTAAAATTATTTAAATACGCTAGCGCCCTTCACTAACGGACAATAATCAAGATGCATTGCTGTTGAAAACAATATATTTTTATGAAGAATAATATAAATATGAATTCTAATTAATCATGGAACAAATCGAACCAAGGGTTTACAAAAAAGGCCAATTATGTTTGTATACAGTATCAAGCTATTAGTTAAGTAGTTCAAAAATTAAATTATTGTGCTAAATATTTAGTCCTATTCAAATAAAGGCGGCTGCTAGCTAATTTGTGGAGTAAATTAAGGAAACTTTCGTGTGGACAACACAACCATACGTGAGCACATTTTAAAGCACTATATATATATATATATATATATATATATATATATATATATATATATATATATATAGAGAGAGAGAGAGAGAGAGAGAGAGAGAGAGATTCATCCTCTCTTCACCAACCCTCATCTCCTTTTCTCTGTTTTAGTGGATGAAACACCCCTATGAAGGGATAGGGTTTATGGGGTGGGAGTAAAAACAGTAACAATAATGGCTCAGGGACTATATTTATGTACTCTGTTTGTTACGTGACCTCCAAATTAAACCAATTGCATGTGGTATGTAGGAATCGTTTGTGATTTGGTAGTTGTAATTTTTATGGTAAAATTATGGACCCACTCAAATCTTACATCAATCATTCGAATAGTTAATCTTGTAGAATTTACTAAAATGATTATCCATATAAGAAATTAGGTTGATCAAATATTCGTAACCACATGATTGGATTATTTTTCAGGATATAGAGTATAATCTTTAATATAGATCTTCTATTTTTTAAAGACAAATGAGATTTGATCACGTGATTGTCATCTCTGATAAATTTAATTTTTTGAGAGAAGACATTTTTCAACGTGTTTTACAAGATGGTAAGTCCATACTTCATCTACTTTATTTTAAAGTTGAAATCATAATTTTTAGCCAAGCATGCTTCTGAAAATGAGTAGAGAAAACAAGGATGATAGTGAGGTCCATTATTATAAAAACCTGTGATCGTGCATCTTCTAAAATGGGGAGGGTCAACCGTTAAGCGAATGTGGTGCTGGTTCAGGAGCTAGAACAAAACTGCATGGGAATCCATGAACTGGGCGTACGTTATTAAGGGCTAGAGTCTTGGGTGAGAGTGGTTTTCTCCAAAGAACTATTTGTTGCTTAAGAACTAGGCATTCCCACCTGAGTGTGTAGACACGTGTATGCTATATGCGTGTTTTTTTATTTGCAGTTTTTGTTATAGATATTGTTTTTTTCTAGTTTGAAAGTTGTGTCAAAATTATTTATCACAGTTTCTTATTTATGTGTGTAATTAAAAATAATTTAAAAGGTTTTTTTGTAGAAGCTTCGTTTTAAATGCTTTTTAATTTTCTATTTTAAATAATTAGTTACAAGTAAATGTATAAAATTTACAGCTCATCTTCACGTCACTAGAAACATGTTCGATCTGTCTTGATATAGTAATATATACAAACAAAATTTATATTGACACTCATTTATTGTGTTTCATAATTACAAAAATACCCTTATAAGTCGTTCAGTGTGTGCTTTAATTTATATAGAAATATTTATGAATACCAATTTTCATCTTGATATTTTATGATAGTATTAACTTAAAACTCTAACCTTTGAAAAATTGTGCACATTTTTGTAGTACCCAACGCAACGTGCCACTTGGTTGTCATGTGCTTAATTCATGTGATCATGTGCACACATTGCGAGATTTTTAGCTTCAAAAATGCTTTGCCACTAGATTTTTGTTCCCGGTTTTGTAATTACACAATTTAGTTGGATACTTGTGATTATTTTTGCATTTAAAAAAAATGTATATGAGAAATTGAACAGATCAAGTCAGTATCAAACTTTGTGATACTAAAAAATAAAAAAGATCTATTGACATATAGCATTCCTCTTTTAGCTAATTATTTGAATTGCCATGCCAAGGGATTTACTATCATTGCCCAAAATACAGAAAAATTACAGTTCACAAAGACATAATAGAGTGCATTTACCTAATAATAATACCCCAAATGAAACGCTCAAGACATGGTGGGCTCGAAAAGTGGAGCTAATCTAAGTCTATATATGTGTCTATATCCATGAGATAATAAGCATATATATGTCATGAAGAATATATGGTATAACACATTTCTTATGACAAAAAAAAAAAAAGAATAACACATTGTTTTTGTCACAACAGGTAAAGAAAAATTAATATTAATTTTCTCTTGGGGCGATTTTTCTGCATATTTTTTTTGGGGTTCGGACTCTGTGCGACGTGTGCATGATTTTTAATAACGTCAATATTATGAGAGAAAGAACATGATAGTCCGTTAGTAACACAATCGTGTAA
>BRYE01000003.1:655000-660000 GCA_030159115.1 Actinidia arguta var. hypoleuca
CCTTTTTTATGGACCATTATTTCATTGTGAAGAGTTAGTTGTGGCATTTACTAGAATCCATATTAATCAAGTATATTATTTTGGAATATCTAAGCACTCACTACCATGGCCACTACGGTATAATTAGAACAATATCGTTTATCTTCTTAGCTTGAACAAGAGTTGCTTACAATCACTCATTGCGCTCAAGAATATAATGTTCCAATCCCAGTTGTGTGTTTTCAGGCCTTTGTGAGATATCCACCAGGTATCCAAACTCCCTGAATCACTGTTAAATACAAGTTGGTGCACAACTTGAAGATATGAAACGAATCTTAACCATCCTCGATTTTTTCAGAAGGTTGGGCTCTATTTTATCGTCGGAGAGAGGTGTACTGAAATTAGGAATATGGTTCTACCATATTACCTACTGAAGGCTGAAGAGGGTGCTCTCCTACTATAAGAATACGAAAGAGGCGCTAATGTTACTTTTATGTCATCTTCTACCACCCAAGAGGTCAAGACGTGTGCTTGCATAGGTAGAGTAGAATTGCAAGGGAAAATATCTTATCGTTCTTGTGCATTCTAAATATATGCAAAATCGATTACATTGTAATCTGCAAATCTATTTTTTTTTTCTTTAAAGAATTTTATGACTATAACAGGCATATGATGGCATGCTTTGCATACATTGATATAAAGAACATCTTTCCATAATGTTGAAAGCAAAGGATGAATTGATGAAGCATTTATTGGCCATAGACTCATGAACTCGTGACCAATGCACATGGCTATCACTTGCAGGTTCATTTAATTCAAATAGTAATATAGATGTTAGCCATTCAACCTTTGGTTTGCATGTTTATTTTTCTCTTAGCACTTGATTTGTGCTGAGGGAGGAGGGGATTTGTACTTTCCTCTTGCTATGCCATTTGCCATCATATTGGTACGTCCTAAAATCAATGGGAGGGACTATAATTTCAATATCTGTGTTATCCTATTCGCCACCTTGATGTTATGGCCTTGTGGGTTGTTAACTATCCCTGTAGACCCATTTATATGGCAACCTCTTGTTATTTTGATAACCCCTATTGCAACCTTTTGAGTTTCGAGGTTGTTGATACCAATGACCATCATCTCCGGTTGGCATAGAGAGAATAACACCTTTTTGAACAACAATACCTACAGCATGATTCAACTATCAGTCTCTGAGTGATATCTATCATGGTGCGGAAGGTTTATGAACTATCTTCACTCATCAAGTTCACTTGTTTGTGCGTATAATTCAGTCCTCAATAGTTGATCTTGAGGTATAGAAATACATCAGGATAAAAATGTCACAAGTAACTTTCAAAAGTTTCATCATAAGTTTCCACTTTCCAATCATTTATTTCAAGACATTAAAACTCATGGTTTATTTTGCTAAAACAACTCTATACATCCACAACTTTTGTGATTTAGGCTATGACTGTTACCTAGTTTCTCACAGAGAGTTTCCCAGGTCCCAGGTCCTTGTGTTGCTTATACTCGTCAACTCTAGGCATCTATCATGTAGCCATTAACTGAACTGAAGTTTTACAGGCCCAATCATGTTTGTTTAAAAACCTTATAAACCTTTTACAAGTCCACCCACAGCAACAATGGTTCTAATATAACGAATGTGGATGAAGCAGAAACCCCGGAAAGACCTGAGGTTGATCTCAGCAAAACTCAGTTGTTAGAAGCACTCTGCCATTCTCAAACGCGAGCAAGGGAGGCTGAGATAGCGGCACAAGAAGCCGTCAATGAGAATGAGCATATTGTCATGCTCTTTTTAAGACAAGCATCGCACCTCTGTGCTTACAGGCAGTGGTTCCAAATACTGCAGCTCAAGAACCTCGGCCTCCAGCTCGAGAACAAGGACCAGCCGACTTCTGTCCATGTCCCAGATTTCTTACCGTGGGCCCCTTTTAAACGCAGGCAAATGAGGAAGCGCAAGAGGTACAAGCCTACGAAGTGGAAGCTGCACCCAACTAGGAACGGATTCCGCAAGTGTGCTTTTGCTTTTGCGTTGGGCTTGAGCCTTGTGTGCAGGGTTGTTCCTTGGTTGGACCATGGGGTGGTTCTTTCCGGCTCTCCACTGCTCCCAGGTGACAACTCTATTTATTAGCACCTTTATGCTGTGGGTTGAGAACTTTTACCTAGAAAAATGCCAGCCAAAAAGATGTATGATATAGATTCAAAGTTGTGACGTAGGCCACACCAGAAATGAATTTGATCAATTTATTTCGTTTTCTAGGTACAGGGTATTGTTGTTTGTAAATTCATACATTGCTATAGTGCTTCTTGTCTTTTGAAATTATGTAAGCACTTGTCTAGTTTGTTCTTCTTGAACATATTGAAACCTTGGAACTATCTGTGTAAGATTGTAGTCAAAAGGATTTGATGAATTGTGAAGATGTATATAATGAAAAACATTGAAAAAACAACTACTATTCCTTGTTTGTATTTATTGTTTATTTGATGATTGATGCTCTGTAGGGGTGGTATAACAATTTGGTTATAGTTTCCAGAGGAAAAATGGGAGCACGTTGTTTTTGTTTTTCAACGGAAAAAAACAGAAACTTATTTATATAAAATAGAAAATAATAAACATTAGCAAACAGACCTGCTTGGTAGTTTTGGAAATTTTAAAAACAAAAACAAGAAGACATGGAATAAAAACAAGAACACATTTTCATGTTGGAGTTTTGGGTTTTCCTTCTACTCCATTTATCTTTTCCTTAATTATTGACAATTTTTATTTGTATTCTCTCTCTCTCTCTTATATATATATAACAGGCCCGGTGGTCTTGGACTAGGTTTTGGAAGTTTGATATGCTTATTTCCAATGTTTTAGGTTTGAAACTCCCTGAGCGCTATTAATTTTTGAGTTAGTGGTGCTTCTTTACAATGTCTTGTGTTCAAAACTCTTAAGAACTATCAATTCTTGAGTTGAGGGAGTTCATAATAGTTTTGCTCCAACTTTAATCGGATCCCCATCAATGGATATTGAGATTGGTCCTAGATTAGTCGGACTGAATATCAAGTTTTTAAAAATTTAATGATGCTTTATTCATATCTTTCGCCAGTGGATATTGAGATTGATACTAGATTAGTCGATTGAGTTTTCAAAAACACAAATTTATTATTGCTTTTTCTTTTTTTGGTCAAGCGTTCATCTGACTTGGAAACTTCTCAAAAACTTTAGTGTTATCATAAAATATAGGCTTAATTTCACTGACACCCCTCAATTATGAGCAAGTTTCATTTAATCCCTATAAAATAAAAACTTATGGATTTGACCCTATGAAATATTAAAACGTTGATGAAAGAGTGAAATTATTCAAATAATCTTAAAATATCTAGGGTTAATTTTCCAACTAACCCTCAATTATGAGCAAGAATCGCTTAATTCCCCTCAACTAAAAAACATTGTACTATCAAAGAGAGGAAGAAGAGATAGACATGAATAAGAGAAGCGTTAAAAGAAATAAGAAAAATAAATATTCTGATTTTTTGGGTGCATTTATGAAGGGATTATGATTTATATCATGTGGGAAGAATTTAGGGAAAGAGCAAATAGAGTTATATTTTATTGAAAATATTGTGAGTCAGTTGACCACTTTCTCGCTTATTAGCACAATGAAATCTAGACAGAAAGGGTGAGAGGTATCGATTTAAGGTTTGACGAGTCTATTTGATTGTATTTTTAGCTTATGAAATTAAGTAATATTTGGTCATAATCAAGGGGTAGGGGTGAAATTAACCCTAAATTTTTTTATTAAACAAGGATCTGTTCCCTTCTTTTTGGTTCGGTGGTTCCTCTTGTATTTTGACTTTGACCCCCGTGGCCAAAGTGACAATCTTAGCCACCACAATCCTTATAACACGTGTCACGTCCCTAAATCAGTCAATTATAATTTTTTTAATCTTAATTATAATTTTAACTGAGACACTTAACAATTATATTTAAATTTAAATTAAAAGACATTAATTTTCTACATTATTTATTTTTAGTTTTTAGAAAATAATAATTTAAAAATAATAGGATTTGACTCTTAGTAAGAAGGCTAATAATTTTAATTAAAACATCCAAAGATTAAAAGAAGGAGTACATCAAGTAAGAAAAAGTTCATGAATTTTCTATGCATTGGGCCCACATAAGAGACAACAAAAACGAGTACTTATCTGTGAGAATATATAATATTTCTTAGTCAAAAAACAACAATCGAGTATATAAAATGACTCGTTCCCTTCCAGTCTCGGATTCTGGATTGGAATTTGGAACACAGCCGAACGTCCCATTCTCTCTCTCTCTCTGAGCTCTCTCTCTCTCTCTACAATTCACGGAGATGCCGTTCTGTTACGTCGGCTCATACCAGACCGCCGGAGACGCAGTAGACAACAATGGAACCAAGATTTTATACAGAACCTACGGCTACGGACCCGTCAAAGTCCTAATGATCAATGGTACTCTTATATTTTCACCTATTCTCTTGCTTTCTGAATTGGGTTTTGCATCAATTTTTATGGGTCGGTGATGGATTTTTTGCTGGATGATCAGGATTGGCTGGGACCTACGAGTCATGGGGCCCACAAATCAAGGGGCTCACAAGGACTTCCACACCCAATGATGATTTCTTGTCGGCCGTCGATCGGGACGAATCCGATGGTGTAGAGGTGTGTTTTTTCGATAACTGTGAACGAGCCTAACATTGCTGATTATGTCACGAGAAGGCTCTGAAATATATCCTGCTTTTCTCTGAGTCAGTTTCTGGATTGCTATCATATTAGAGGTTGAGGGTAACGATGGGGTTTCCAAACTTTGCCTGACTGGTAGTCCTAGGTCTCAACTCATAGGACATGCTTTACAGGGCAATACCATTCTTTACAAAAATTCCACTTGTTGAAAAATAACGATGGCATGAATGTAGGATTTTTCTAAAAACTATTTGATCGTCCCTTCTAATTTATCTTCAGCTAGGGTTTTTGCTTATCAT
>BRYE01000003.1:727500-730000 GCA_030159115.1 Actinidia arguta var. hypoleuca
ATGCACGTAGATAAGAGGGAACTGAGATATTATACACACACAAGTGTGAGAGTGTGCGGAGAGAGAGAGAGAGAGAGAGAGAGAGAGAGAGGAGGGATGGATTGAGAAATGGATATGGGGGAATGGTGGGAATATATATGGGGGGCAATGGATTTGAGAAAGAGAGAGAGTATATGGTGTGAAGTCGATGTCAAGAGCATTAGCTGGCCTCTACTTCGATCACAGCCCACTGTGTTGCACTGTGTGCGTGTGCGTGTGCGTGTGCGAGAGAGAGGTGGGGAATCTTTGTTTTCTGAAGTTCAAAATCAAAATTAGATTATTTGAAACACAAAGACCCATATCACTATATACAAGAATTTCATACAAAAATTATATTTGTATGACACTATAAAAAATTTTAAAAATATATTTTTTATTGGGTGTTGTTAACAAGTAGCTAAAGCTATTGGTTAACAAAAATGTACAATAATTTTAATTTTTTTTTTTGAATTGAGCATATGACCCATCGCATGGTCCGATAGATGAATCACGAAGAGCTCCCTTTCCAGAGGTACGTATTACTTTGATTCGAGTCTTTTTTTTAATGAAAAATGTTATATCGATCATTTCTCTTCCTACCACACGTAAATGAGAAGAAAAGTAAAACTATAATTAAATATTAGAGCAAGATCTTAAAAGTAAGTACATTTCTTACTTTCTTGAATAGGGATTGTCAATAATGCCTTGGGTAAAGTTGTTATGTTTGGTTGCTTAAGGAAGTGATAATCATAACAACTGGAAATTGAGCTCTGAAAGCATAAAAAGGCCCTAATCCAAAAGCCCCACTCCAATATACTACTGCCCTAGTAACAACTAACAATCCAACCCCACCCCCCACCTATCAACTTTAAAATCTCTGGTGGAATGATGATGTTATTCCTACCTTGTGAACGTTCCTGTCTTTCATGAGAAAATATATGAGATGTTCTTAGACATGAGATGCTCACATAGAGTCCGGTCTCCGTGATGTGGTCTCAATGATGCTTATCGATCGATAGAGTATATAAATTATGCAAAACATCAGGTTGATTAAACATCAACAATCACATAATCGATCATATTTGTATAACAGTTTTTACTTTCAAAGTCATATTTGTCGCTCATTTTTTAGGACACGTGATCTGATTATGGATTTACAGGTATTTGATCAACTTGATTTTTCTCATAAATCATGTACTCGTCGAGTCCTACAACACGAATGATTCTAATCTTTTAATTGGACCCAAGGTGAGATCCAAATGATAAAGGAGCATGATGTTGTGCTTGCGCCTATGAAGAGACTGGTAGGAGAAACTCCAACACTTTAAAGTTGTATTTTGATTAAAAATTTGGTAAGAAAAATGATAATAAAAAAAAAGTTAGAGGATCCAACCATTCAGAATTGTTGAATCTTTCACATTTTTTTCCCCCTCACTAAATCCTTTATCCAAACACAACCTAAACTTTTAATAAAACTCTCTTATTCTTGTAATTAAGTTGCCTCTCCAAAGTTTTTTTTTTTTAAAAAATTCGTACTCAAGTTAGGTACGTGTTCGTCCCTGTAAAGTTTGAATCATTATATTGTTAAGTCTCTCAATTGACCGTGTGCTCTCAAATTTGAATTACAAAAGGAGATCATAAACTGGCATTATTAATTTTATACAGACTAATAATTAATCTATCATTATATTGATTTATTTTTGTTATTTTTATTATATAATTTTAACTTTTTTTATTTTGAGTTCTTTCTGAAAATTTGACTACACATTTTGGTAATGGAAACTAGCTACTGTATCATATCATCACCATGCTGCTATGCATGAATGCTGCTGTGGGATTACCTAGGGTTTTGTAACTGATAGTTTTGGTTTGTCATAGAGTAGTAAATTGCTGGAGTTCGGATCCTTTGAAGTCCAGCTTACGTGAAGTGTTTATAGAGTGTACAATACACTCCAGAATTAAAATAACGTCGTTTTAATTAATCATAAAACGACATTATTTTGTACAGAACACTTCACACATGATGCGCTTCAGAGGATCATTATGAGAGTGAAAAGATCGTATCAAATCAAGAGAGAGAGAGAGAGGGGGAGAGTAAGAAGTAATTTATACAAAAGTTTTGACTAGATCAAAAGAACAGTCTGTAAAAGGTGGATGCCTAATTGAGAAAAGCCAAGAACAAACGAAAATAAAAGCATTAGAAAAGTCGGTCCCAAAAAACAAAAAAGATGAAATAAAATAATTGTCAAAGGCCAACTGGCTTACCCTTTTTTTTCTGGTGAAGAAAAAAAGCATTACTAAAAAAGAAAAAAGAAAAAACTAGGAAGAAAAAAAAAAAGAATAATTACTAAAAGAACGAATCTTGATTTTGCTGGACCAAGGGAATGTTAAGAAAAAGTAACATTTTATCGCAATAATTACGTAAAAAAACACAGACATATATTTTATACATTTTTAATCAATGCCAGAGAGAGAGACAGAG
>BRYE01000003.1:735000-740000 GCA_030159115.1 Actinidia arguta var. hypoleuca
GATGAGTCGTTAGTTTTAAGACTCTAAAATTAGTTGAAACGTACGCAAACTGATTCAGACACCCAATTATAAAAAATAAAAAAAATATTTCGTGACCAATGTTTAAAAACCCTTAATCTTAACTGTGATTTGATCCGCACTAGGAAAAAAATTATTGATTAGATCATGAATATATGCAATATTGCACGTACAATTTCTTCTAATGTCATAATGACATCCTGAGGTAATGAATCCAACTTTGACTACTATTACCACATATACATGCATTTGGTAAAAATGAAAAACAAATACTTCATTGACTTCACCGTCTATTTATAGCAATCCAAAAACTCACTTAACAGTAACATCATTATCCATATCCTTTATTAAAACGCTTCAATTGAAGGTGATCCCCAGCTGGTTGCATCTTAATGATTCGGGGACAATTACACTTTACAACCCTGTACTTGCAATGAATCATCTTCCATTCCCTACAATCAAACTTATTCAGTCAATTGCTTGTTGATTCATGCATTTTATTGCTATTTATCAGTATATTCTCTCCTCATTTTAGCACAATTGTGTGTATTATTTATTTTACTTAACCGTTGTGTGCCGCAAGTGTGTTTAACTATTTTGTAGGTGCAATGGATGGAGCATAAAGGAGCTCAAAAGATGCAAGGAATTGCGCTTGGAGCGATTGAGAGTTGGTTGCAACATGTTTAAGGATTTTTCCAGGTCTACCAGTTGAACCTTTAGGTTCTACAGGTAGAAGAGGAGCAAAAGCAAAGATAAACAACGTTCTACTAGTAGAAGATGAGCAGAAACAAAGATCGACAGCATTCAATAGGTAGAAGAGAAGCAGAGGCATCAAATGGATTGTCCAACCAGTTAAACCTTTTGGTTCTACCTGTTGAAAGCAAGCAGGAGTCTCAAACAGAATTTCTCAACCCGGTCGAAGAAGATCAATCCTCAACCAGTTGAACTTGGGTGCAGAGGAGGAACACGACAACCTTTCGATCAGTTGAACTTTCTACTCAGCCGGTCGAGGCTGAAGAAAGAAATTTGATCAGTTGGGTCTCTATTCCAACCAGTTAAAGAAGGTTGCGAACCATCAAGTCAACATAAAAGATTGCTTTTTAATGGTGTATTGGTCATTTCACTCACGCATCTTTTTATGCCAATATATATGGAGGGACAAAATTTAATCTTGCATTTCTAGCTCCATGTGAATATAACCTTAGGACTTCTAAGTATTATGTTGAATTAATAAGTTCATACGTTTAAGAATTGTCTATAATAGTTAGATAGCATTGGAACAAAACAAGAACTAGCATAGTAGATCAAGTGTTAATTTGATAATTCTATTAGATTTTTGTTCAATTAAGTGATGAAAAGAGAGTACGTGAACCTCACGAAAAAAGTCCATGTGGCATTAAAACCCAACAAATGGGTACACAAGCACTTGAACTAAATTACATGGGGTACATTTAACTATTTTGAATTGGAGGAACTGAAGTATAGGGGTACAAAGTGTAATTCATCCAAAAGTTTTCTGTCTGTTTCCAGATCCACTGGTCATATCATTCTCTTGTGGTCTGTAGCACTGATGAGCCTCTCTGTTTGTGTTGTGTCTGTCATCTTATACTCGGTGTGTCTAAAACATATTCTTTTGATTCTTTTTTGTTTGTTTGTTTTTCTGTAAAATGGGTGAAACAGAAATAAATGAAGAGAAAGTAACAGGTCACCTAAGAAAGTCTCCTTCACTCTGTGTTTTTTTCTCTTTTTTGCGTTAATTACAAAACTCGGGAAAAAAAGGAAGAAATCAAGATACCCTTTTCCATCAAGAAAATGATTTCGTATTCTTATTCTTGTGTTTCTCAACCTTATGGTCATGTTTAATTTTAGGATTAATTTTGGTTATGATTAGTTTTATGATGTTTGGCTATAGTAGGATAAAGAATATATAAGATAAAGGGATGAGAATTAATTTTACGATTAGCCAAAGAGGAACGATGGTGTCTAGGGACCGGGCTTTGCCCCAATTAATTCTTAAGGTACATACAGGTTCATGTCTCCCATATACTAAGCAATTATCGAACCTAAGCTCTGGGGTAACCATAATAGGAAGTGACAAATGGAATCTCACCATTGGTCTATTGCTTGAAACTCAAACATTTGACATCCTGTACAGAAATTCTATGTTTTGGCCAACTAACATTAACTTAGTTGGTTCTATAATCACCTTTCGCCCTAATATTAACTCTCCCACCACATGGGGACTAAGTAGAATTATAGTTCAAGACAATTGAGGGATCAAATCTTTTACAACAAAAATGTTGGACTAACCAAGGAAGAAAGTAAAAACTAAGTGTGTACAAATTTGAAAAGAAATGTCCACGAAAAATTTAATTAGACGTTCGTGAACCACGAGTCCATACATTTTAATTGTATTTGAACCATATATATATATTTTTTTCAGAGCATCATACATATATATATATATACATATACATATATATATATATATATATACATATACATATATATATATATATACATATACATATATATATACATATATATATATATATATATATATATATATATATATATATATATATATTTCTTACTACTCCTAACTTATAAGGGAACAAATCTTCCCCACAACCTATTCTAGCGAAAGTTGTCAAAATGATGTATGGGCTAAGGCCGAACTTGGTGAAGAAGACAGTTGCCTTTTTGTTAGGTCCAAGTGGGAAATTAGGGGCCACAATATTACAGTGGTGTTTAAGTGGGCTTAGTCCCAGTTGTCCTGCACCTTGTCCTCATTTTGTGGACAATGAAATATGGGGCCCAATCTAACATTTTGATTGTTTTTCACATCAAGAATAATATAAGCCGTACAAAAAGTGTTCAGATTTTGGCTTCTATTTTTTTTAGAATAAAAGGGGTTGGTGGGCTTCACCTTGAAATTGAAATTGGTATTTTTTGATAGCTAGGTATTTAGTTCACTAGATCGACTAATTCGGTGATCCATCTTACCGTTAACAAATGAATAACCCATTTAAAATCGAAACAAAGCCCCATATAAGTTGACCTAACACAGAAATTTATAGCACATGAGTGGAGTTAAACTTCATACCAAAGTTTTCGTAACATCCTAGGTGGCCAAGTAATTACCACTTGCGCCCAATCCTAAGTTACTTGAGCACCACTAATGTTCTCTTTGATAAAAAAAAAAAAAAGAAAACGTTTCAGAGAGATTCATTATTTAAGACAATTAATTTTAAACATGGTGGTTAATCGAGGTAGTGATGGTGGTTGAAAAAAATAAGGATGGTGGAAGATGAAGACGGGTAGGTAATATTGTATTTTGATTGTTTATTTGAAATTATTAAAGTAATTTTTTATTTTAGATTTGTTCAGTTACTTGACAAACTCTTATAGGAGAGGTTGGTATAATTTATCAAACATCAGGAAGACATCTATATTAAAGGTAATCTATATCAAAGGCATGTCTTTTGTCATCTTATTTATACTTGGTGAGCTTTCTTAATAAGTCCAATCCTATAAAAAAGAATATAGTTATCAAACTAAAAACAATCCCATGATCTTCCGCGGAATACAAAGACACATCGTGGCTCAACTATCAGGTTAAGGCCCGTGAAGGTATTTGGGGAATAAAATTTGGATGGTTAATTGATTTACATATGGACTTATATAACTTTAATTAATGAGTCCCATATAATAAGTCTCCAAAGATTAAATGAAGACTATAAATTCTTTTTTTTTTTCACCAAAAAACCCATTATTTTGATTCCTAAGCAAAACCAAATCAACTAAAAATACTCATATAGGGAGTGAAAAAATCGAACAACCTGACCCAACCCCCGTTGTCGACTCATGTAAGTTGAGGGGTGAGTGGGTTAGGATGAGAAGAAGCATGCCTTTCGTTTTTGGCCAAGTTGCATGCTGTTTAAATGTTGTAAAAAAAAAAAAAAGTACGGGGGTTAATTTGGTACAAGGGCCAAATTCTAGGGTTTTATTTGTAATTCCTCTAAAACGAACCAACTGATTGCGTCACAACATGAAAAGTAATGGAGGTGCGGGGAATCGAACCCCGTGCCTCTCGCATGCGAAGCGAGCGCTCTACCATATGAGCTACACCCCCTTTTGATTATGATGGACGCGTTATATCCTATTTTAATAAAACTTAAACTATCATTTGGAATATGATAATTCATTCCATATTTAATAAATAATTCGTGTTATAGATTTCGTAACATGCATTTTGTAATAAAAGTTGAGATTTGAAAATACTCGAATATTTATATCATGCAATTACTCTCGTAGATCATCACATGATCAAGCTCGTAAAGAAATTTTATGTAATAACTTTTTTTTTTGTATTTATTAATTGATTGATTTAAAAAACCCTATAACATTTTTCCTTTCGAGATTGTTGACACAATATTTAGAATTTGAAGACATCAGTCCTCAACGCCTTATTGACCTATCGTACAATTTCTCCCATTTAAGTAAATGAGCTCATCCATTAAGGAAAATCAAATAAATAAATAAATCAAAGTCGTTCAAATACAACTTTAATTTTCATTAATAATTAAAATTTTAGTTCCTCTCTGTGTGGTAGGGTTTTTATCGGAGATACTTTATAAATATGTATGCTTTTAATTGAAAAATCATAAAATCAGAATAAAAAAGTGTAAAACGGAGAACACTTTGTATTGTGTCAATTTAACATAAAGTATATGAATTTTTTTTTAAAAAAATGTAAAGGAAAAAAATAAATTGAAAAGTCATAACGCATAAGCATGAAACATACTGCTCTTGTTGCAAAGTGGTGGTCATATTTGAAAATTCTAATTTTTTAAGGAGGTAATATGATAATATTGGAAACCCCAAGCCCCTTCATGTAAATTCAGACCAGTCGACCTTCTGGAACCAATAACCATTCACCGCCCCTCCAATTCTGGAAACACTCTCTCTCTGTCTCTGTT
>BRYE01000003.1:745000-750000 GCA_030159115.1 Actinidia arguta var. hypoleuca
TCTTCTCTCTCTTTTTTTTATATATGATTTAACCTAAACCAACCTTGTTCAAGATAAGCAAAGGAAATTTAGCGCATGAGAACAAAATGTCATTGATGTTCCTGTCAAAACACCTTAATTGCAACATCAAGCAGCAACACTGTAGCCACAATATACTGATATCAATAATGCAGGAAAAGGAGTGCTATGACTGTTTGAAATTGTTTTTGTTTACTATTCTCCTTTTTTTTGTGTTTTTTTTTTTCAAAAAAAAGAAAAAACTGAAAATACACGTGTTTATATCCATCGTATTTTGTGTGAAAATTATTCACACACAAAATGTATTGACAAGTTAAAAAAATGTACAAATATCCCTGAGTGAATTGCAACATGTGAATTGTATTATTAGTTTATATCTTACTGCTTGCATTAGTCACCATCTAATAGACGATTGTTAGAAGTGACACTTATTCAAAAAATAAGTACGAATCTTTCGTTATTTCGTAATAATCTATTATATAGTTAGTTACATATCATTGTCTTAATTCTGACATAGTATTTTAATTTTTTTATTTTGTGAATTTTTAAGCCAAATAAGAGCAAATGTGGGGCCCATATGTCAAAGCAATTCCAATTAGATTTCGTGAAGAAAGACAGAACACTACGAGACCACCACTCCAGCTGCTTCTCATTTCTATTTTCATCTCTTGTTTTTCTAAAAAAAATAAATAAATCTATTTAAGCATCTTTCTCAAATTAACTCTAATTTCAAATGGAAAAAAAAAAATATTGCTCATTAAGAAAATACCAAGTCAAAAAAACAAACAAAAAATACCCAATAACAAAAAAATTAAGTGAATATCGAAAAAATAAAAGTGTCGAAAACCCAAATCTTGTATAAAAAAAAATGTTGGTGATATTAAGAAGCATCTAAAGTGGGGAGGCAGGATCATTTTCTTTAACCAAAAAGAGATGGGACTTGGCAAAAAAAGTCATGTATTTAGATGTCAAGCAGGCAAAAGTGAATCGATTCATTTCATTCATCGCTTGTGTGATTAATTGTACTTTCGTCCTTTCCTTCTCTTGAACTCAAACCAATTCGATCACAACTTGTTTTCACATTTGGAATTGGCTTCTTTGAGAGGATTTGAGCCAATCACGGCAGAGCAAACATTAGGTGACGTGGGTTCCACTTAGTTTCACGGAAGTTGTGTTTGGATTAAAAATTCATCAATAAATTTTTTAAAAAAAAGGAAAAAAATTATAAAGGATTTTACTTTACAAATTCACCTTGCATAACTAACTGTAAAGTTCTATTTTTATATTAGAAATCATATTTTCTTTCTTATATTTTATTTTTTTTAACAATTATTTTCATAAATTCTTAATCTAAACGCAACGTGAACATGAGGGTATTTTGGCAATATGACAATCAAGAGGAATCGGGAAAGCGAAGGCACACCACACACCCACCTCCACTGATTGAAAAATTCATCAAGTAGAGTTTGCTAAACTGAACACATGTGCTAATATCATATTACTGATCAACAATCATATAATCAAATTATATTTATTTTTTAAAATAAATGATTTATTTTCATAATCGAGCTCGGTTTGTTAAAAGTTTGTCTGAAATCGATTTTTTTGATAAACAAACCACATTGAACACATTTTTAAAATTCGTTAAGGTTTCAAATCAAGCTTGAACAATGAATTGATAAATTTATAATATTTAATAAATTCAAGCTAGTCGAGCTCGATCGATTCTTGATCGACTCGATTATCGTTTGAAATCAATTCGATTGATCAACAAATCAAGCTCAAATATATTTTAAAAGCTCTTTAAATTTTCAAATCAAGTTTTAACAATATATTGTCAGCTCATTCTGCTGTTCATTAATCCTTGTGAGAGGGTTTTCTATTCATGATTTCCTATTTTTTAATTTTCTATTAGGAATTTTATGTGTTTGACCCATGACCCATCTCAAAGAGCACATTTCTTAATGAAAAGTAGGCATATACTTTGCAACCCAACTACATAAATAGTTCGTATCCCTCCTAGATATTGCTCTCAAACTTGAAATCTATTTGACCTTGAAATTATTGGCTTATACCTCATCATGAAAAGAGGATTCCTAAGTGGTTTTTTACTATTGGGGAGTTGTTCCAATTTTTATTTCTCACTCTAACTTCTTCCTCTAGTCTTAAAAATAAAACGATCTCACTATATTTTTCACGTATTTCAATATATTTTTTTATAAATATTTAGATATTTATCATGTATATCAACACACTTCTGCCCATTAACCACCGTCCAATGTGGTTACTGTTTTCTTAAAAAAAATTATACAAAAGATATAAAAGTGTTGTGACAAGACAGTAGTAACCTATTATTTCAAAAATAATACTGAGATATTGTAAACAAATTTTGTATCTTGCAATAAGGGTTTGCAAGATAATGTTATTTTTATTTTTTTAATTCCTCTACAAAAGAGTCGAACCGAAAAAAAAAACTTATTAACACAAAAATATTCCATCTAGAGATGCAATTTATAGCAAACGGAATCGTATTTTTTTTAATTTTTTTTTTCTTCATAAATTCCTCTCTGAATCATTGATCAGAATACAAACTCTAGCTCTCTCAGTTTTTTTTTTTATGGTCTCTCAACTTGTTGAAGTGTGTCCCACCCACTTGTCGGCCGCGGTCCCACACCAGCATGCACATATTAGATTTGGCTTTGGTGCGTTCCCCTGTTGGTTTTTAGTATAAAAATAAGAAAGAATATGTAAACAAAGATTAATAAGACTACAGTCATAAGCATGCTAAGTGACATGGAGGACAAGTGCTTTTATATATATAGTGTGGATGACCCCTTTTCATTTTGTCCTTGCTATACATACGCAAAATATCTGAAAATACAAGTCAGCAGCTTTCTCACAGAGACTAATATCAATGCAAGCTTTTCCAGTAATCACCATTAGTAATTATTTAGTACAGCTAGTTTAAAATGAGAGTTTTAAACAGTATAGTTGAAAATGGAGACAAAATTATGGTATTACAACGATGCTCACAGAGACTAATATCAATGCAAGCTTTTCCAGTAATCACCATTAGTAATTATTTAGTACAGCTAGTTTAAAATGAGAGTTTTAAACAGTATAGTTGAAAATGGAGACAAAATTATGGTATTACAACGATGTTTATTGTACCTAAACTTGTGTTCAAATTATTTATTTAAAAGTAAAAATTAAAAAAAATAAAATAAAGCTTTCAAAAATTATTTTTTTTCTAGTTTTTTCTAGTTTTTTTTAGCATATATATAGAAGTAGAAGTTTTGGCAAAAACTCTGATATAACTTTCATGACAGTTGCAGCTAATAAAATGCAACAAACATAGAAATGCAAATTGGGCCTGATTGGGCTGACCCAGTCCAATTTGATCACGAGTTTGAGCGAGTTCGGTCCGAAATGATCCTAGCCTGTGCAGGTAGCAGGTTGGGTTGGGCCTAGCTTAAAAGTCGAACAACTTACTTATCCTGGTTCAAATCAACTTGAGTGACTATTATTTATTTATTTATTTTGAAGTTTTGGTTGTTGACACGTGGCGGGGAATAGCGGGCGGGTTATATGGCCGAGCTGGGTTGGGTTGGATTGGATTTCGAGTTGGGCTAGGTTGCTAAAATGGGCATGACTTCGTGGAAATATTCAATCCAGATCCGATTGACAGCGGACTTCGAGTCTAACACATGTTCAAACGGTCCAAGCCGAACGCCGGGCAACTTCAATGGACATGGCCTAATTTGTAACACTAAACAAACATTAGTACATTTAAATAGATGTAATAGAAAAATTAAGTAAATACTTTTTAAAAAACATTCAAAATGTATTTGAATCTCGAGTGAGTCACCAGAGATGGTTGGAGGTGGTAAAGTCAAGTAGATGAATGTGGGAGATTTTTGGCTGTTTCGTTGGCAGCCAACTGGGGGGTTGAAGGAGGGAGGGGAGAAGGAAGAGTTGTTCAGAAGAAGAAAACACTTTTTTTTTTTAACTTATTAAATTTTGAAAATAATTTTTAATTTTCGTAGAAAAATGTTATTTTGTTTACAAATTACGAGATTTTAGAAATAAAAATAAATAACAACAAATCAAATTGATCGATTATCGGCTACAATATGATCAAATCAGTTTTATCACGACACACATTTGCTTAAAATAAATATATCTAAGATCCATTTTATTTTCTACATTGGCAGATGATCTTCTTACCATGCTTTGCAAGTTAAATTGACTTAAAACAAATTATTGGACCTAAACTGAATAATTAATAATTTGCTCCCAATAGAAAAGATCTTTCTCCCCATTTGAAAGCCCCGGTAACCGACCACAGTACATTCTTCTCTCTCCTCTCTCTCTCTCTCTCTCTCTCCATTACGGCTGCTTCTGTTTACTCTGCTATTCTGTTGTAGCTCTGTATGAGCCTTTTAAAAGGGCTTCTCCTCCATTGAATCTCCCCTGCTTCAATCTATACTTTTAGAGAGAGGGAGAGAAGCAATAAGAATGTACGCCGAGATGTTCCCTTTCCTCCACAACTTCTCTCAAGAAGTACAGCAATTGGAAGTTTTATGTCGTTCTCACTGGTCAAATCTTCCAATGGTGACAACTCTCTCTCTCTCTCTCAACTTGAATGCAGGGTTTGAGGTTCGCTTTGATTGCAATCCCCTTACAGGGTTAGGGGGGTCTGATTTTTTCTCACGATCGAAGTTTGTTGTTTACTTTGATATGTGTTCTAGTGGGAGTTTGAATTGAATTTTGATATTGAAAGTTCAATTTGTTGGAAATCTTGCCTTATTTTTGGGCAGTCTTCGTTTGGTTACTGAGGAAAATCGAGAAGATGGAAAGAAATTTAACATTTGTAATTTAGTTATTTTCTTTTGTTGATTTCCGAAAAATACCAAACTGTCGATTTTCTGTCTTGTTTCTTTCCTTTTCTTTTTAGTTAATTTTGATCCCCGTAAGAGACT
>BRYE01000003.1:800000-807500 GCA_030159115.1 Actinidia arguta var. hypoleuca
TGATAGTAAAATCCAAAAGAAAATTAATATTTTATTATCTAAAATTGATAATTTAGAACAAAGAAATAATTTTCTTTGGGATAAACCAGGAGAAGGATATCTTCAATTTTGTAAAGATTTATATGAAATTGAAGATAATGAAGAAAAAATAATTGATTTAAAAAATCAAATTTCAAGGTTATATATAACCTATTCAAAATAATTTTCAATGATTTCTAATAAGAATATTAAAGTTCTTAATAAACAAATTAAGCATATGGAATCTATGGATAATGCCATTAAATGGGAAGAGGTTTCTATTAAAAGAGGTAATAATAAACCTTCTACTCATCATCTCGAAAAATTATATTTTCAATTATGGAAAGATAGATCTTTAAGAAAAGTTAGAAAGTTACTTATCACTCAAGAAAGTAACAAAAGTATATCCTCTGTATATGAGGATCATTATCACTAATTATGATCTGTGATAAAGACAGAAGAAAAATAAATAAAATTTTAAAAGAGATTAAATCTCTTGAAGGTAAATTTCTTGTTTTTAGCAACATAGATATTTCTGATAGTTGCTTTACAGATGATGTATTCATTAATGAATTCAAGCAAATGTGTTCTATTCGTTCACAAATACAAGATCTTAAAGATCAATTAGCCAGATTATATGTTATTCATGCCTGATATATTAATCAGTGTATTTCTGTATATTATGCAGAATATGGCTTCCTCTAATAGAGGACGAGGATCAACCTCTTATAGAGGTGGAACCAGAGGTAGTAGAGGCAGGGGAAGATTATATCTTCCAGAAACTAACAGTTATACTGATAGTGAAGGCTTCACTATGGTGGGGAAAAAAGGAGGTCATATTGGATCATCCTCTTCTAGTGGAGATAAAGCTCCGCAATCTATGGCTGATATAGTGGCCAAAGATGAAATGACAGATTATATCTGTAAACATCAATCTATTCATGTTTGTCATATTGAAAAAGAAGATTATCATCTTCTGGACGATCCATTACAGATCAGAAAGGCTTATTTGCATCCTTTCCAGATACCTACCTTATCAGGTAAACCAAGGGGATATTTTGAGACAATTCTCCACCTCTCGGATAGTATGACTATTACGCATACAAGAGAAAATTCTAAAGATAATAATAGTGCTATTATCTATAGCAAAGTTATTATCAGAAAAATTGTAAAGCCAGCATCTTGGGGTTTGGATCTTACCTCTGCCAAGACTGTTAAACTTGGAGATAATTCCTATAATTATAATTATTGGGATTATCAAATGGGTTTTCATCATTTGTTTTCTTATCAGAATCCAAAAAATAAACATACTTGGTTTATTAAACTTTGCCCCCAAATATTGAAGATGGGGACATCCTTACCCATGTGGTTTTTGGATTGGTGGACCATATATGGACCAGTTAAAGGAATTCTTCCTTCGAATATTGTCGAAGCAATGAATAGATGGGAAAAATGGCATCCTCTTATTAGAGGAAAAGAAGATCTTTGGGAAGAATATAGTCTCATCCTTTTATTTATAGAATATGGTATTCCATGGATATTAAAATGGGACTTCTGTATTGAGAAGAATCGTGAATTAAAAGGATATTCTCTTAAAAGAGAATTTTGGACTAGATGGTGGAATAATTTCCCCAAGAAAGATATTGAAGATCTGTATAATCAGATAAACAAGAAGGCTGATGAGTATTTCTCACAATACCAAGTTGACAAAGAGGAAGTCTCTTCTTTCCTCACAAAATCTTCTTTAAATCCATTCGATCTTTTAAAGAACCAGATTAAATCAGAACAACCAGATATTTCTGAGTATGATTTAATGAAGAAATGTATGTTTTTCTTCAAAGACCAATTTGCCCAGAACTTTATCAAGGAGGATTCATCTATGGGATCTGCTGGTAAGGAAGATATTGATTCAGAAGGAGACATTCTCGCAGGGGAATCTCAGGACCCTGATGATGAAGAATTTAATCATGATGATGCTGAATATGCAGAATTATCTCGATTCTGGAATTCAATTAATGAAGACAGAAGACGTCGATCACGCGTCAAACCATAATTACAGCTTTTATAAAGTTTTTTGTAATCTTGTGTCGGTGGAATATATTCCACATGGGATGTTTGTGTTGGCAGAATTATTACTGCCTCTTTTACTGTTTTCTTTTCTTTTTCTTTATGTAAAGAAAGCAATCAATTGATCGATGGGGCCCAATGAGCACCCGGATTGATTCCTTTCTCTCTATATAAGGGAGTCCCTCCCCATATGTGAGGGCAGAACGAGCTTGGCATCTCTCTCTCTCTCTCTCTCTCTCTTGTAATATTTTTCTTCTTCTTCAATAAAAGTTTGTTTTCATACATTGGAGTTTCCGCTGAAAATTGGTATCAGAGCCATTGTAGGATCGCAATGATAGTCGGCTAACGCCTTCTGTTAGCCATAACAGGTACCTCTCTGAGTTTCATTAATTATGTTACTAATATAGTTTACATTTATGTACTTTTAATATTCTGTACATAAAAGGTCATACATATATGATCCCCTGTGACGGTTTAACAGTATCATAATCTTCCATCTTTGATAGGCTTGGGAAGGATTATTCCAGTTAAAATTAATCAGTTAGTATGTCAATAGTCTTAAAGTGAGCTGGGTGATAGCTGGGGTGACCCTTTTGCCGTGTTTGCCGAGGATGGCGTTGAAAGGCTGTTGAGGTCCATTTAAGCTATCCATTTAAGCTCATATAAAGACTGGAACTGCTTTTGATTAATTTTAGGAATCTTTATTGATTCATAAATAATCCATTTATCTCATCCTGCAAGAAAGAAGATTAATGAATACTGTAAATCTACAAGGTCATATTAGTATGATCAAATTAAAAAAAAAAAAAAAAAAAAAAAAAAAAAAAAAAAACTCAGAGAAACCTGGTGGCTAACAGATTTTATAAGAATTATATGGCCGATAATTTATCCACTTCTATATCGAGTTCTTTGCATATTTCTGATATTCAGAATATTGATAATGATGAATCAGTTAAAAATACTGATCTTATTGAATATGAAAATATTAAAGAACAATTAAACAAGTGGACAATTCCATTAGTCCAACCAAGTACTATATATAGGAAAGGTTTATTTGAACTAAGAAGCAGTATGGCTGTTAAAACCATGGAACAGACCTTAAGTGTAGGTCCTGATAATGAAAGTATAAATTTAATTAAACCTCATGATATTATTAGATATAGAGGGAAATATAAATTTATGCATATTGGGTTGGTTCAAATAGCTTTTAAACCATTAACTTTATTAGGTTTAAATGCATGTATACAAGCAACTTTAAGAGATGCTAGATGTTTGAGCTGGACTCCATCCATAATGGGTGCTGTTGAGACTAGTTTAAGTCACGGTCCAGTATATTTTAATGTTTATCCTAATTTAACTTTGTCTTTAACTGATAGACATATATGTGAATCTGTTCAGTTAAAACTATTAACTAAAGGATATGATTTCCTACCAGGAGCAGAAACTGTAGCTGTTATTTACAGAGTGTATTTTAAATTAATGAATACATTAACTCCTAATATTAAACAAGTTGGAAATCAATTAGGATATACTACTCTGATAGAGTCAAATATGTTAAACACATCTTTTACAGCAACTAATAAGTTGATAAAATGGGAAAATATTGATTTTCCAGAAAGATGGACTATTCAGAGGGCTATACCTCCTAAACCTATTATACATAGGGATATTGAATCAATAGTTGAAAATATTGATGGCGAGGTTTTCCTTAATTTTAGGAAAAATTTGCCTAAATTAAATAGAAGTTATTCTATTAATAATATAGAAATACCTTATAAGGTTTCAATTCCTTCATCTAGTGCTAGACCATCTACGGCTAGTAATGTATCAGAAAGTGATATGGATGATAATATATCTTTAGAAGGTATTAGGATATCTCCTAATAAAATTCCCCATGGAGTTTACAAAGAGCAGAATATTCCTTCTGCTAGTGAAATAAATTTTCAAATATGATTAATTCTCTTTTTGATATTGATGGTTCAGACCATCATTTATTAGTAGATTATTGTAAAGATATTCTTAGACAACCTAAGTATTCAGATTTTTTAAGAATGTATAAAAATTTTAATAAGGAATTTATTAAAAAAATGAAAGATGAATATTATTTACATCTCCAAACTATTAGGAAAGTTATACCTTTTCCTGAATGGTTTATAAAGAAACATTATGGTCAGTATCACTTTGACTTTTTGGAACAACATGGATATTCCAATGATAATATTAATAGTGTCTGTGTATTAACTGATTTTGAATGTGAATGGAAATTGATTGGAGGAAAAACTCTTACATCAGTTTATCCACCTTCCAATTTCACTCTTGAATATGGTCAGAATTCACAAGGTAATGAATATACCATTGAAGCTAGTGCTTTTAAGCTTCCAGTGGGTAATTTTGAATCTATTATAAAACAAAATAACTGGACTAATGTTAATGTTCAGATTATAGGGAAACAACTTTCAAGAGTTGAAGAAAATATTGTTTCTGTACAAAATAAAATAGATAAAATGACTCCTATATTTAAAAAAGAAGAAGTCATAGAAAAATCTAAAGAAGTTAAAAGATTAGAACCTGTCTGTGTTAAACCACCTATCAAGGTTGATAACATTAATTATAGAAATGAAAAAGAATATAATGAATTCTTATTAGAATTACAGAATAAACTCAAAAGTCTTCAAATTAATATGTTAAAATTTGATCCTAAAAATATAGATCATATTGAAGATGTAGAAAAAATATTTTTAGATCTTCAAGATAACAGTAATGATTTATATAAAATAAAGTATAAAGACTTTAATAGTGATATAAAATATAGACAAGGTTTAAATACCAGTGTAGGAGGATCAGGAAGGCATTATTATCCTAGGCCTACTCCTCCTGATATATTATTTGAGGAAACTCCTCAACATGATCAAAGATTTTTCCAAGGTAGTGAACTTTACTGCTGGGAAATTGATGGTAAATCTGATTTTCTTATCATGAATACTATTCATGAAATGATGATATATGCTACTGCCTGTAAAAACAGGAATAATGATGATAAAAAATGTGCTCTTATGATTATATCAGGATTCACAGGAATATTAAGAGGTTGGTGGGATAATTATCTAAATGAGTCCCAAAGAAATGAAGTTCTTAATGCGGTAAAAACTGAAGTAGATCAGAATAATCAACCTATTGTGGTTTCTGATGCTGTCTATACTCTTGTGCATGCTATTATATTCCATTTTATGGGAGCAGTCTCTAATAATGATGAGAGTCAAAGATATATGTTGCAAAATCTAAAGTGCTTATCTTTAGCACATTTTAGATGGTATAATGATGTTTTCTTATCTAAAGTTTTGATGAGAAATGATGCTAATTCTTTTTATTGGAAGGCTAAATATGTTGATGGCCTACCAAAGTTATTTGCTGAAAGAGTTCGCAACTCTTTGCGGGGTATAAATGGAGATATTGATTACAATGATTATACTTATGGTCAATTAAAATATATATATATATATATATGGTTGGTGACATTCTACACTCCATTAGCAGCCTCAAAAGTAATGGTACGACTCTTTTTTTGAGTTCAATCATGAACAAGCCCGAATCCTTATACACACATGATAATGACGTGGTCCGCTATTGGGATGACACGTGGACAGCTAGTGGAAGACAATCTATGTACTCTCTTCCTCAGTTTTTCCACTCCCATGAAACATTGGAGTACTGACTCGACTATGCTGATTCCATCTTTGTTTTGGGGACAAATAATTTGTGTTTGTCCATTTCCTGTCTGCCCGTAATATCACTTGCCTTGTTCTTTATCAGACCCACAAATTAAGGCTGTGTTTGGATTAATAATTTGCTAAATATAACCACTCTTAAATTTCTATTTCTCTAGCTCTTGTCCTTCCACGGATGGGTGGAATCGAAACCAACATTGCATTCGTGAGAAAAAAATGCTAACCACCATTCAATAAAAGATGTTTAATGAGTAAAAAAATATATTGGTTACCAAAAGGTGTATACCGTGTTCGTGGTTTAAAATGTGTAAAAAATGCATCAAAATCTATTATCCATTGAGCGGTAATTATCAAAACCGTTCATTATAATAACAACAATAATCTATAATATAATAAGATGATCATAAAAAATAACGGGTCCAAATTATAGTATTTCTTCATTGCTTCTGGATTCATTTTGGTATGATTCTGGAATGATTCTTCACAACAATGCTGTGTGGACCAGAAAAATTGGTAAAAAAATCCATTTCTATTTGGTGATCACTTGTCAGTCAAGAAAAAAACAAACACGTACAAGTAATTTCAACTTTCATTACCTTGACAAATAAAATATGGATTTATTCACTCGATTTATATTTTTCCTAATTTTCTTTTTCTTTTTTCTTTTTTTTGCTAAATCCAAGATCAAAATAGACTCTAAAAGAATAGTTTGTAATTGGCAAATGCCAACAAGTGCTCCTGGAACATTGGTTAAAAAGCTTTAAAGTACTTGTCTATTCATCCTGCAGATTGAACAGACGATGAATATACATATAATTTTATGCAATCTTATATAAGCAGTGGCTAGAAAAATCATGGACTTGTTTTTTTGGTGATTTTTTTGTGGCTGGCTACTAGTCTTGATTGGCACTTGATCAGTGACAAATCCAAATTTTTAGCACACTAAGAGCAGTAGTTTTCAATCTTTATCTAGTCAAAGACATCCTCCATTTGCTCAAACCATTGGCCAATTTGTTGTCTATACGTGCCCTACAAGGCTATAATCAAGGCGGATATGGATATATGTTGAATCTTAGTGATGTAAAGACATTGTATAGATGCAATCTTGTAGATATGGGTGCTAGTTTGAACAAACACTCTTGTTGGCCACTTCCTTCAAATATCAATTCGATTGAGCACATATATAGACAGTGTTCGAGGTACCTTTTTTCGCCGTTGTTTCTATTTTTTCTTGTATTGAAAGTTATGTTTAGAATCTTTTGATTATTTGTTATAACTTCTAATTTTTATTTATGGGCAAAAATTAATTTTAAAAACTAAACTTAATTTTGAGAGGCTCTATTTATTTTGATGTTTTTCATTTTTGTTTTTAAATAATATTATTTTTTTTGCACGAGTGATTCATTCGCTAAACCCTACCAAATAAACAGAAAAATTTAAATTAATAAGTCTGGAGTGGGCTTAATCATCCCTCACAGTAGTGTTGTTTGTTGTGTTGACAGCTTGCACGAGTTTTTATACTAAAAAATATTATGCGTTTTGTCTATTTTGATTAAGATAAATATTATTAGATCAACTTAGTTTTGTACATGAATAATTCAATTAGTAAAATCTACTAAATCATACTTAATATCTATTTTGATTATGATAAATATCATTCGATCAATCAACTTAGTTTTATACACGAATA
>BRYE01000003.1:862500-865000 GCA_030159115.1 Actinidia arguta var. hypoleuca
ATAAAAATATGCAAGGTATATCTTCAAAAGAAAACTAGCGAGCTCTCAAATATAAATAAGGGGCAAAGTAAGGTCTTCAATACATAATATCAATCTACTTTGAGCTATATTTTCCCTCTTCCGGACCAATCCCGTTGGAGTGTGACCAATAGTTTGGTGTTACAAATCTTTGTGAGATTTACCACCTCATACTCTAATTTGGTATTTTTCTATCATATCAACCGTATAGAGTCTGAGTTCGAACCGAGTTCAAAAAATTAACTACAATTCAGGATGTATTTAAGTTAGAATTGTTTCCATGATAGGTGGATATTGAATGAGTTTTTAAAGTCCAACTCAAATAAGTATAACTCGTGGGTTCATGTGTGATAATAATTGCTAGTAAAAGGTAAACCGTAAACGTATATCAGAAAATAAATTACTCCAAGAAGATTTTCCGACCCATTAGGTTAGGCCTATCACGCGCTAGTCTGCGGTGTTTTAGTAGTGGACCCAATGGGCCCTACAAACTGGGCTTCCACCCACTAATACTCGTGACCCATTATTTCCAAAAGACATGCCCTGACTGATCCCTGGACCCCATGTGGGATAAATTGAATTATTATACATCATTTTTATCTTTAGTGAATTTTTTTATTTTTAAGGTTTTATTTACTTTTTCAATTTGTTTCCTTTTTTTTGTTTGCCAGTTAGGAGGAAAAAAGAGAATGCAAAAACTGCATTTGACAACGATAAGACTCGAACTCAAATATCACATCTGGTAAAAAAACACTAATTTGTCTAAATCAGAAGAATCAAAAAAGTTAAATCTTTGCTTTTTAAGTTTATCGACTCGTTCCATTTAGCTAGACTTTTATTTTCTTACACAATGAACAAAATCGTGTTTATTATAAAATGAAAACAATGGTGTTTCATTAGCTTGTTTTGAAAAGACAATAGAAGACTTTCAAAACTCTGAAGAAAAAATTGTGATTATAAATCATTACCCAAATCTGAATTGTCCGCTTTAAAGGTTGAGGCATGCAAAAATGGGGTTTTCCACACCTTTTTTTCAACTTTTTTAGATTTTTACTTAACCGAAAGTTGATTTTGTGGAGGGTTTGTCTATGGCCAGCCTTAGAATTCAGACACGTGGCCTAAGCCAGGCTGGTCAGTATGGATTGGTCAAACACAAAATAAGGTCAGCGAAAACGGATTGTGATTAGCAATTGATTAAACAGAATGATTAGATGATTTTTTTGAATCGATACGTAATTTTCGCGTTGCATGTCACCCTCGTGCTTCCTTTTTCTTTGTGTTTTAGCTTATCAGAAATGCGAAATGGCAAAAAGTAAAGTACAAATATCACTTATTGTATCTGTTAGGTAGAAAAATTTCAAATGTCATTTGATGGATCAACTAATAAAAGATTTTTGAACAGAATTTCCTGTTACTACTACCCCCATTGATTTTTTTCAAAAAAATTGAGCTTCCTACCTATCATTTGTTAAGAGGTTATTCAATATCATCCAATTTTGAAATTTAAACCATCGTAATATGAGTTTTTTGTTTGAAAATAAAATAATCACACACAACCACATCATTTCGTTTAAAATTTATGTATAAATTTTCTATTTGTATATCATTATTCTTTTTAAAAACACTCAGAAACCTATGCATGGGATGTGGACATAAGAAATAAGGATGGTGGGTAAGATTTTGAGCAGTTATGAAGTGGTGACCCAAATTAACAAATCAAGTCGTCAATGGGACCTGGGGGATCTGTACTCATCCTTCATTAAATTGCATTTCCTCTCTCTCTCTCAAGAAAGAGACCTACCAGTTTAAAGAGTGACTACATAAGTGGGCTTTGTAGTTGAGAAATTGAGAAATCTCTTTCACTTTCAGTTGTATTCGGTTTCTGTTTAAGGCCTGCAACACCAACACTTGACCACTTCCTCTTCCCCAACTATATATATAAGACCTATATAGGTTCGTGCCTACAAGCGTAAATTAATACGATTACCCATCACTTCAAATTGTGTTAGTGTCGCCCTACAATTTAAGTGAAGTGTCAATGCGTTCCTCCGTCTGAGCGCAATTAATTATCCATCTCCTAATGGATAAGATGGGGTGTACATTACTCATCTCATGATTGATTTAAATACACTGGGTTCACTTGAAATAACATAGTGGGTCTCATATGTTTCAACTAATTATTAGTAAGTGTGTGAATATAATTGCATTCATTTTGTCCACACGTCATTCACTAAAAGGCTACCACATTGCCTCTTTTAATGAATTCACGGTCTCTTTTTTCCCACTTAATTGAATAACAAATGAACGGAAGGGTTAGATTAACACATAACCTAAAGTTTTTAGGAATGACTGATATTATTAAAGTAAAAGGTGCAAAATAAATTTTAGGCGAAAAGATAAGGGTGCAAAGTGTAATTTACCCTTTTAAAGTAATTTTCCCCATTCACTTTTCTTCAATATTACTCTATTTTTTGTGGTGACA
>BRYE01000003.1:867500-870000 GCA_030159115.1 Actinidia arguta var. hypoleuca
AAAATATACTCCATTTTTTAATATCTTTAGTAACCTTGTTTTCAAATTGGGCCAATAAATTTATATTTTCATATTCTTTTCGTGTATATGGAAGAACCGGAATTGTGCAAAATTTTGATCAAAAGTGTTAGAAAAAAGTTCACGGAAATGAAAAAATTCAAAAATCTATGAAATTTTAAATTATTAAAAAATATTATAAAAATGAGGCCTAAATCATTTTTTCCGACTATTTTGGTGCTTTTTCCAAGTGTGTGTGTGTGTGTGTGTTTCTAATTCTAAATGGACAAAAAGAGTGGTCACGACTCACACCGCGTGTGAAAAGGAATTGATTTTCACATTTTCCATAATCTGAGAAAGGGAATTTGACATTTTCCACCGATTATTGTGTCCCATCCTATACCAAAAAATGACCAAAGTACGCATTTTTCTTACAGCCAACCACCTCAGAGGGACCCTTACATATAGACTACTAGAACAGTGAAAGAAGCTTTATGTAAGTCCATGGAGATTGATTGTTTGATTACCTTTTTGCATTAATAAAGGTTTGATTAGAGCCCTAATCAATCTTGTTTAGTTGAGACAAACCAAAAAATTAATAATTAATAAGGCAACCTAAAAGAGTGGAAAGTCTAAAATTTAGAGATGATAATTGATTGGGTATGTGTCGAGGACCTTCTACCCTATATTCAATCCACTTAAGTTATGTGTTTTCTATGTTCATCTTAAGTACTATCGGATTTATCTTATTCACATACTCTCATACTCGACTTTACCCTTTTAAAGCTCTCCTAAACCATTTATATTAAGATGGGGGGTGTTGCCATTTATATTAAAAAAACACTCGTTCATAAATTTTTATTTATCATAATACCATCACTTACCCCATTAATTTCTTATCAAGAATATATAATTTGAACACATTGTCTGTACAGAACACGTGGAATGCGCATGAGACAAATATCGAGCACCCGCGTCTAGTCATCTTTTATCATTTTGTTGGAGACACAATTAGGAAACATTTTTGTTTCAGTTTCTATTACTACTTTTTTGCGTGATATTTAATTTGGGTCCTCAGGCAATGTCCACATGATGTGACTCATTGGATGGCAAGGCAACAAGAGTAGAGCCCCCTCCTCTTCTTTTAATCATTAATCAACCGTTTTTCTATTCTTTGAAATATGACGGGGGAGTGGTGGAAGAGCTAAAATTGAATAGAGAAGTAAAAAAAATATTATTTTATGTTCTTTAACTACCGTCTTATGAGTGAAATTGAAGTTTTGATATACCCAAAAAATAAAGACGAATGCCCTTAAACATCTTTTAAGGAATAATTAAATACAATGAATTATCTTCATTTTCATAAAAAGTTTTGAGAAAGAGGGATCTTTAATAACAACTCTTCAAATTAGACAAAAATAAGTTTTGATTTTACGTTTTCAATGCTCAGGTGAGTAATAAAATCTAGCTATTGACAGAAGGAGAGCATCTCTAATGAATTAGATAAAAAGTGTCTTGTATACAAAAATATTTGAGCTAAATATTAGCTAATTTATAAAGTTATAACTCTATAGGGCTGGTTAAAAGTGTGCTAATTTATACTCCTTTCATCCTATTTTATTTGTTATTTTTTTAAAATTCAACTTTTTAAATAATTTTTTTAGTTTTTTAATTTGTCCTTCTATATATATTTATTTCTGTGTGTGGAGTTCATCTTTCCATAATTGACTTTTTATTTTTTGAAAATATAATGAAATTTATTCGACTTTCAATGCAATATTGTTCTTTTTTTTATTTAATTTTTTTATTTATTATACTTTATTAGAACTTGAAATTTTAATCTCGTTAATTAAACTTAAGAAAATAATAATAAAAAAAGAATATTAGTACATTTTTTCTATCAAAAAAAAATGAATAATTATTTAGTAAGACCCAAAAAATGGAAGGAGGGAGTATCGAGCTTTGCTTCCCCTGGCTTGGCTTTGTTTTTGTGCGAGGCTTCACATTTTAGGAATGTCACGTGTTTTGCAGAACCCAAATCTTTCGCCCACAAAAAGCAAATATTATTTTGACCGGACTGAATGTTCACACCGACTCGACTCCGTCAAAAGATCCAAGACCGCAAATCACGCCCCCAAAAAGAATGCCACTCTGGCAAGACGCTGTTTGGCACATTTTTCCCCATACAATTTCAAATGGGTGAAAACGTGGACAAATACCATCCAATCACCTCCTATATAAAGTACTGTTTGAGATATTTTCTTCGGTGATATTTTTGTTCTTTCTGTTTATATGGAAGGTATATCTTGAAGGAGAGCAGCCAGAGTGAAAATTTAGTTGGATCAAAAGAATCAAAATTAATGTTCAGAAGGCTAAAAAAAATACGAGTTTATGTTAAGTGGAGTTATAATTATAAAATTTAGAATAAATTATTAAATTTTGAAGGTCAAAATTATATTTATGGAGTTGTTTGTTTGTAAGACGAGAAGAGAAAAAATCGAGA
>BRYE01000003.1:880000-885000 GCA_030159115.1 Actinidia arguta var. hypoleuca
CATAAATAAGTTAATTGTCATCAGAACCAAGATGGCCTTGATTAGAGTGTTCACCAGCTAATAGCCCTGTGTGTGTTTCCATAGCTAGTGCATATCTGGTGAACTCTTACTAGTTTTCGGTTGGCTTGAGATTTTATACTCCTTGTAACTGCTTACAATTTCCAAACTAATTGACAGTTTTTAATAAAACATGAATTATTTAAAGATTAATATTTGAATTCATCGTAAATATGACCGGATATGAATCTATTGGAACTTATTGATCTAAATTGTTTATCTTGTATGCTTACTGAGGAAATCATTTATGCAAAAATCAGCTTGATTGAATATTTGTAGTCACATAAATAGAGTAATTTTTATCTTGGTCACAAGTATGATTTTATAGTCGACCGTCTATTTCTTTAAGACGAATATAAATTGATAACGTGACTACTAAATTACTAACGTCTGATCAATTTATTTTTTTACATGAACAAATCTCTCAACATGTCCCGCAAGACGATCACTTTATATCGTGACCAAGGAGAGTCTATGGTGGACTTATACCTACAGCTTTAGAGAAGCCATGCCCTTTACACGTATCCGATGTGTGCTCTCACATTCCTCTACCTCTTTCTTTTTTTTAATTAGATTACGTAAGTTACCTCCATTGAGCAAATTAAAAATGAAGGCCCATTAATGTCAAAAACGTCTCTTTGAAGCAAGAGAGGTTGGTTTTTCTCTCACCCTTTGGGTAATAATTATGCCCGAATTACTTTTCTTTTCCCTTTAAGTAGAAGTGATCGGGTACTCGAATTTAGACCGAAAAAAATTACTCGAATTCAAAATGAATGATTTAAATTCGTTTAATTGTGTGAGGTTACATAACAAATATTTTTTATCCAAAATTTGGGGACTGTACATTATTATTAATATATATATATATATATATATATATATATATATATATATATATATATAATGTCAATTTTTTTACTTTATGATTTTTCTTGATTAGAGGAATCAGAAAAGTAATAAATAAATAAAATAAAAATATACTAAAAATTCAAATTAATTAATTTATATATATATATTTTTTTAAAAAAATACTCTTTCTACACATACACTTAAATCCATAGCCTCGAGGAATTGAGTTGAATTTTTTTTAGTAAAGACGAAATTATTTTATTTTAAAAATAGCTAAATTTTTTTAAAAAATGTTGGCCATGCTTCGCCAAAATTAGTTCACCTTTTGCGTTAATTTAGCTGCTTTGGTTTGTGACTTTTTGATAATTTAATGATTTTTTTTATCATTTAATAAAAAAAATATATTTCTCGTTACCACTTAACGAGAGAAATTTGAAAAAAATACAAACTTTAATCAAATTTGAAACAAGGTCCATTAAAGATAAAAAAATTAGCTTATATGTTGTGTAAAACTTGAACTTTTTTTCAAACTAAATTGAAATTTTTACTTTTTTTAGAAAATAAAAAAATATAAATTTTGATCTGATGATTATTTTTTTTTACTAAAATGTAATAACTCACAAACTAAATTAGATAAAAAGTGAGATAATCTGGTTTTGAACTTAAAAATGTACTCCTACAATTATGTGTGTGATATAATATATATATATATATATATATATACTTTAAAAAAATGAAAATGTAAAATGAAGATCCGGTAAAAGCCTACCCATATCGTGATTCGTGAGGGCTTTTTTGTCTTGAGACTTGAGGACAGTGGGGAGACCGGCCCAGCCCCGTGGGCCCAACTGACATATCACTTTTTCTGTGTCACCGTTAACCGGCGCCGTTTGCGGACGGAGACGGACCAAATTAAGGCACGGGTGCTTTCCCACGTGGGGTGACGTGGACAGTATTTGGACTGACGGGTCAACATTAACGTAATCTTATTGCCGTTATGTCTCCAACTTTCTTATGGATGTCAAAAAAGAAATTAAAAAAAAAATAATCTGAAGCTCATTTTGAATTTTGTTTCAACTATCAAGAGAAAGTATTTTTCGAAAGCATTAAATTATGTGGTGGAGTTTCCGTGGTGTAACGTTATACTTACGGTCGATTATTCATTAATAACTAGTCTCGAGAATTTATTGTATTATTAGTTCTGATTTTATTTTTTAACACGTACGTATTCAACTTTAGTTTGAGTTCAATGTTATACCATATTAACTTGGCTACCTAGTTCAACGATTTTATAAATATTTGTTTTTTCTCAAAGAGAGGTGAAGACAATTTTTATTTTTTTGACATGTGAAACAAGAAATGTTATATATATTATATTTTATTTTTCCCCTATGGTGTAACATTTCACTCGTGGTCGACTACGCAGTAATGGTGGGGGACGGAGGACCTACTTTATTGCTCAGTTTGATGTGCATACTGCATAGTGTTCAATCATGCATGTCGAACTCCAATACCATATCGACTCGACTAGTTGGTGCAACAATTGTATAAAATATTTTTGTTTTTTTCTCAAAGTTTGTGTGGGTTTGGTACCTACATGTTTTTTGGAACTTTGAACTGAGATTCCAAGTGCGCTGAAAATGAGAGAAAGGTGGGCAATAGGAATTCATTTTTTCATGCCTCAAAATGAGGGTTTTGGTAGAGGAAAAAATGTGTTTTCTTCTACTTGTTTTTTATTTGATCCATCTAGTTGGAAAGGGTTAAGAGCAAATGGGGTTTGGTTAGTCTGTCCTTAAAAATTGGTATAACAAAGATTTGGCACCCAAAAGTGCATTTAGCATACAAAAAAAGAGTTCTTCAACCAGAGCAACAAAAATTTGGATTTTGAATAAGTTACGACTTAAAATAATATTGAGACTCTTCCTCCCAATGGCTTAAGTTTCTGAGTTGAAAAGTTTTTTTTTTTTTATCAGTATCTGATCTAGTTCCATTCCACTCATGAAAAAAATCTACACTGTGATAGACACAAGAAATAAAGTTGCACGATAGAACTAAAAAGAGGTTACACGTAATAGATTTAAAGAGAGACTGCACATCAGACAGAATGTTAGGCCATTAGTCCCACATTGCTTGAATGTTAATTGGATTATGATTTAATACAATGTTGGATCTCTTCGCAAAATACTTTAAGCTTTTGAGTTAGATACAAAAATTTGTATTAATACATAAAATATTTTTTTTTCAAGTAATGTTGCTGTGTATGTCAAAATAAGATAATAATTTGATTGTGATGTTATAAAATATCTACGTTTCAAAGTCAAGTGATCGAGACATGACTTTTATGTCATTAAAGAATTAGATGTTAACATATGAATGGGAAACTAAAAATGCGTTTGTCACGATTTTTACATTGTAGTTTTTGTTTTTATGTTTTAAAAGTCGTGTGAAAGTATTTATCAATCCGCTTTATATTTGGGCCATTAAAAGACTTAAATGTTTACAATACACAATAATTAACAATAAATATAGATTTGAACCCACATTAAAAGATTAAGTGAACAATAAAGTCAGATTCAGACATGTCCACGTCAGCAACTTATTTCTGTATACGTGGAAGCCCCATAACTTGCCACGTAATTTTCCACCAAAACCAATAGTGGGAGTGAACTTGTCCTTCTCAACCTTGCCTTCAATACAGACAATTTAAAAGCACACTAAAAGTACATGAACTTATTAATGAACCTCGTTTCCAGGGACTATGCTCTCTCTCTCTCTCTCTGTCTCTCTCTCTCTCTCTGTCTCTCTCTCTCTCCTCCCACTTATAGGCACGACCTATATGTTAGAGTTAATTAATCCTCATTACGGTTCAACCACATTCTCGGGCAAATGAGACTTTGACACGTGTAATTTGTCATAGTAAACAAATACACGACATGGGTCGCCATGCCCTCTTGTGCCCATAATAGTAGTAACAACTAGAAGGGTAAATCACACTGACATCCCCTGAGATTTTTAACAATGACAGGAATCACTGCACATGATAAACTCCCCCTCTTTTGTACAGTCTCTGTAAGTAACGGTGAACGAAAGCGATGAGATCATCGCTCATTTTATGTACAAATAGGTGGTTTGTGGGTGATCTAGCCTGGCCATGGAGATTTGGTGGTGGGATGGTGGTAGAGTTTGGAGGAAGGAAAATGGATTCGTTACGTATAAAGATGAAGATAAGCGTGGTTGATTTTTTAGTTTCATTTTTTTACTATTGTTTCATAATTTTTTTAATTTAATGAGAAGGAAAAAAACTGTAAAACTTTGTGGGAGGTATCTGTGATTGTCAGTAAACTCAGGAAACTTTGGTGTAATTTACCCTTACTAAAATGAGACCATAACTCGTTGCTTTTGGGTTTCCCAGTCACTTGTTCTTTTAGTTCTTAGTGTCTGAGCTTCTTACAATATGTATTATATTTCTTTTTTTTGGTAAATTTTTACTATAATATATATTATGTCTCGTTATATTGGATGAAATCGTATTGATGTTATGTTCCCCAGGACCTAGTAGAGGCTCGAGGGATGACTTTGAAATTGCAAATAAAACCCCAACTCCTAATAGACAAACATTTCAATGGATGCTTTGGTTACACCAAATAGTTTGGAATATTGGTATGTTTTTTACTCTCTTGGATTTTTCATTTCATAAAGCCTACCAAAATGACCATTTTAGAGTCCATTTTTTCCTATAGGGTTAAGAAGTTGAGAAAGGTAGAATAAGATGCGATTGGGTACAAGTTTGCGGTGGAGGGTATTTTAGTGACAGAAATGACCACAAAATCTCTTTCTGTCAATTTTTAATTAGGCAGTGTTTGAATTAAGAATTTAGTTAAAAAAAAAGTAAACGAAAAAGTTATAGAGAATTCAATAGATCCTTAATTTAGGATGTGCTTTGATGAAAGAAAAGAAAAAAAAAATGAGTAGTTAAAGAAACCAATCTAGATTTAATCTTTCTCCTTCCATTTTCTTTGTCCTTTATAAATTCCTTAATTCAACTACAATCTTAACGTATCCCTCATAGTAGATTCATTGACTTTTACAGTGGA
>BRYE01000003.1:895000-897500 GCA_030159115.1 Actinidia arguta var. hypoleuca
GAGAGAGACGACAAAAGCAAATACAGGGGTGGTGAGATATGGTGTTTGTGGTAATAGTTGGGTTGGGTGGGTGGTTGGGTGGGGTGCAGAGAAAGTGTAGAGTAATAATTTGATACACAAATTACAAAAACAAGAAAGAAGAATGGAAAGGGGGCACAGAGAGAAATTGAGGGTGAGGGAATAAGAATCACCCATGGGCTCGACACGCAAAGAATATTTCCACCGAAAGTCTAGTCGTCTACCCAACGTTAGAAAGGGTAAATTAACTTACATCTCCTATGTTTTATGATTATTACACTTAGTACTGACTTTGAAAATTATCTCTCTCTCCTTCAGTTTTACAGCCATGTTACAGATGACCTCTCTGATAATCAACCATTGAATCAACTAACAAGTTTTGTTAATGTCGGGAAGAAAAGTTTTCAAAATACTCATTTCAACCCTAATTTCTTCTCTACCTTTTCTCCATCTCAAAAGCATTTCTCCATTTAGTATCCCATGACAACTGGGGTATCTAGTCCCTCTTGTTTTCCTAGCTTTTGTCTCTCAGCATCAATGTCAGCTCTCTTGACTAATATATGGGAGAAAAGGATCATCATTTGCATATTGGCATTATTTTTTGTCAAAAACTCAATAGGAAGATTGGAATTTGGACGAGAGTGTTTAGTATAGTTAAACTTATGTTAGAATTTTTTATTGAAAAGAAAAAATTTAAGAACTTCAAAATGAAACTTTCAATAATCAATTGTTTTCAACTTTGTAGTTTTTTTTTCCCCATAAGTAGGAGTAAAAGCTGTGAAAAATTATTTTGGCATAACTTTCAAGATAAAAAGAAGAAGAAGAAGTTGTTGCTTATAAGCTTTGCCCTTCTATATATATATATTTTTGCATAATTTTCATTACGAATGGGAGAAAGCTAAGGGATTAAAGTAAGAGAATATTTTCTTTAGAGCCCAAAGTGAAACTAGTTTTACTTTAGAGGGTGTAACTTCAATTTATACAAATAATAAATATTGCGAACGCTAAAACAAAACAATAAATATTTCCGACGATTCGTTGCTAGGCGCGACTAATATCTACTGTGCCGAATCCGTTGGGTTCGACGATGGCAACACGTCAGAAACCCTAGATAATGACGATGAAGATCAGGAACGACAAGATTGCTACTTGACTGAAAATCATCAGCGTGTCACCGGTCCCTTCGCGTCATTATATCATGAAGATTCTCGAGAAATAAGGCACGATTTTTCAATTTTGTTGGTCCATTCGTGTTTTTGTTTTCGTTGTTTAGCGAATCGTGGTGTGAATTTCGTTGTTATTATTATTATTATTATTATTATTATATTTTTGGGCTGAATAGTTGCTTTGTCTTGAGAGTGTCCAAGTCCAATAATTTGTTGGATTTACTCTAAGGCCGATCTGTTTGTCGTTTTACTTTATAATATTTTTTCTTACTTCTAATAATGTCATGTATTTTTTTGCTCAAGAATAAAAAAGAGATTCCTTCTCTTTTCGTTTGGCAATGTTTGTTTTGTATAGGTAATGGTGATAGAATTGGATAGAGTGAGTTTGGTTTGATGGAATGTGATTATTTCAGTGTTTGTGAATAATTACATGTATGTAAGAAACAATTAAACTTTTATTCAAAGGTGGAAGCTTAAGCATTCTTAGTGAGTGTACTAGGAGTGTAATTTGTTACATCAGTTTAATTTTGAGAGAAATTACGAGTTCTAAACAAAAATTTCAATTTGTAGAATTGTGAAACCCAAACAACATAAGCTCGATGGGGTGTTTTTATTAATTTCATTGTTGTAAAATCGTTGCATTGACCTAGCGTGGAAAACGACTTGGGTTAGATAGGGGTTGTTTAGTAATTTCGTCACTGGTGGGTAGGAGTTCCAACACTGTTTGAGAATCTCGTTTTTCTTATAGTAGTAATAATAGTAATATATAGGCCCACTTTTGTCCTATTCCACTTGATCGCATTCCAACGTTTTTTTTTTAATACTGTGTGTGTGTTCACGTTCTCCACGCAATCATTATATAACTCTTCTTTCATTGCATTAGCTTTATTAAAGTGATTAATATTTCATCATCAATCTTTGCGTCTTTCTATATCACTAATTTTTGGATTAGAAAATAGAGGACCGATCTAGGAAAGATTATCTTTATATATTTTAATCACGTTTTTATATTCTACACCCCATCAACCGCCATAATCGTTTTCTAATAATCATCTCTTGTAAACACCAAAAACGATTTCTGTAATTTGTTCTTGGATTAACGAAGATTTTGCGTTTTGTGGATCTTTATGGTTAGTATTGCTCTCTGAATTCCTTACTCGAAATCAGTATTGTTTCCAACCCTATGATTTTGTCAATCCAAACACACTTCAATTTTTTTTTTCGGAAACGGTTTCTGTAATTTGTTTTTGGGTTGACAAAGATTTCGCGATTCGTGGGTGTTTATATGGTTAGCAGCGCTATGATCAGAATTCTTA
>BRYE01000003.1:932500-935000 GCA_030159115.1 Actinidia arguta var. hypoleuca
GGGGTTGGAGTCAGAAGGTTAAAATTGGGTTTTAATAAAATTTTGTTGTTGACATCATCTAGACCGGGGGAAATTATAATTTAACTTTAAACTTCAGAGAAGGTTAGTGTAATTTTTAGAAAGTGAGAGGGCAATCTATATTAAACATAAATCCCAGGAAAAATTATTGTTAAACATAAATCTCAGGGAAAATTATTGTAATTTTACCGTAAACATTGTGTTTGATTCTTCCATATGTGGGGAAAAAGATGAAAAAAAATAGTTATTTCTTTTGTTTTGTTTTGCTTAGAAAAGAATTGAGAAGAAAATGAATAGATATTATGGAGTTAAAAAATAAAAAGACGAATAGCCCCTTCTAAGGATTCTAATTTACATCATTCTTTTTCCCACGAAGCAACATGATGATCTTGGTTTAAACTTTTCATTTGTCAACTTAAGCCCCTGGTTTTGAGACTCTCTCCCTTTTATTAAATTTACCCGCTTGATCGTTGATTCTGCTATCGCTTCACTTGTTCTCTATTACTATTTTGAGTACCTCATCATATGAAAACATCTTTTATCAATTGCTCTTAATTAGCCCTCGTTTTTTGGAAATAAACAAACTAAATTACCAAGTGTTGCTTTGATATTTTAGTTATCATTTCAAATAAAAATCCCATTTCAATCTATGCAGTATAATCAATTATTAATGGAGTAGGAACTAGATTAGGCCATTTGATTTCCTTTCACTTTGTTTTGACAAGTACTCCAATACCCAAACTTATTATCATTAGAGGTAAAAATATAGTTTATTGTATAAATCTCTGTAATATACAGACAAAAGTATTTTTATCACGTTGCGTTGTATGAAAAAGAAAAAAAAAAGAAAACGACAAAATGGTTCACTAACATTGTGCCAATTCTATATATTGTTATTATTTTGGATATTTTGTCACTCTTCAAGTCTACCTATTATAGTATTTGATCGTGACTTGATATTGATCAACTAACCAACTCCATTATTCAAACTTAACATAGGTAATAAGATTGAATTTATTCATGTTTAGATAACATCAAAAATTTTACCATTGATGTAAAGATAGATAAGGGAAAAATATTAGTACCTCGATACTAATTTTAAATAATCACGTTAAATAGGGATAATAATCTTGAGTTGATACTAAGAATGATGGAATTATTTTCTAATATCTCATATTATGAACCCAATAGATTTAAAGGAGAGTATTAATTTTACCAAATTTCATTAAGTTTAAATCATTGTAAAAATAGGATTAATTATTATAATTTAGTAAATCATTGTAATAAAAAAGTAAAAGTTAAATGTAGTGATGAACATTCTATGATTACGGACGTTATAATTGGGACGTTATTGACTAAATTCACTCAAGTCCCCTCGGACCATTATATCAGTCAAAAGCACAAACTTATTCGACTTAAAAGGGCTTGTTTATAAAATCAAATACCTTTAAGACCCAGTTTCTTTTTTAGTTTTCGAGTGTTTTTATTTTTACTAAACTATTTTAGTCTTTTTTTAAATTAGATAATTTTTTTTATATTTTTGGACTCCTCTAGTCAAGAAAAATAAAAAATATATATATAAAACTTTGATTAAATAAAAAAAAATCACTTAAGAAAAAAGTCGAAAACCAATAACGTAAAAAAAAAATACCCCAAACTAGGATTAAATTGTGTTGGCATTTCTAGATCCGTGTTTTTTGGCTGAACCCGCACCCACACTCACTGGATGAATGCAAATGTTACTTAAATATTTCCAAGTAGAAAACGAGAAAGATTAAGAAGAAAATAGGAACTTATGAAGATGAAAATGATATCAAAGAAACTTGGAGGACCATAAAACAAATAAACAAAACTGAGGGTAGGGAAGGCTAAAAATAAAGAAAGACAGAAAGAAAAGCGCGAACCAACTTTTTTTCTGGTAAACCACGACAAAAAGCAGCACAAAAGAAAAAACGCACATTTCGTCGGTAAGTCAAAAAGTCAACAGAGTAATTTTTTATTCTTTTCTTCTATTTTTTTTTTTTATGCTTTTCACACTTACTCTTTTCTTCCATAGCACTCAAAAAAAAATATTGGATAAATTTATCCAAATATTCTTTTATGTAATTAAAATACTAGTAGAATCATGTGCACGGAACCCCCCAAAAAGATAATTTTTATATATCCATTTTAAAAAATATTGAGTTTAAAAATCATATAAAAAGATAATATAATTTATTAAGCACATAAGTGCTTAATAATTTAATACAAAAGAATTAGTTAATCACTTGGGCTAATTTGAGTCTCAAACCCATTTTTTATATAAAAAAAATAATAAAAAAAAATACAATTTAACTGTTAAATCGACAAAATAGTAATAATTCTCGATTATCTTAAATCAGACAGTTTGCAGAAATTTTTGACCGCAATACATGGTAAACATATATTAATAGTTGTATTTTGCTCATTGTAAATAAAAGGATAAACTAGATGGCATTGGAGC
>BRYE01000003.1:970000-972500 GCA_030159115.1 Actinidia arguta var. hypoleuca
GTGCTTCTACGTATACAACTTCTGAATATAACTTCACAGGAGATGGTCATGCCGCATAAACTCACCATTTATGTGAGAGTTGTGGTGAGAATTTTGTTCTAGCCTTTTGCTCTCTCTCTTTTTTTTTTTTTTTTTATATATATATTTAAGATGAACCAAAAATACCTAATTGCATCCGGTTAACGATTTTTTTGTACAAAATCATCCTATTGGAACTACTCCCATCCTCTCTCTCTCTCTCTCTCTCTCTCTCTCTCTCATGGCCTGTATAGCGTGGGAGTAAGTCCAAAATTTAAGGCAACGTTCAAGGCAAGATATATCCAACAGAGATGTGAATCAACATATACTGTAGCACTAATGGGACCACCCCACCTGTATCACGAGCGATTGGAGAATTTTAATTTTACAACCGCGAATATACTTATTTTAGACGTATATATATACACACACATTATAAAATATAATTTATTTTGAATCTCAAATTTATTTTTCGCTATCTATGGTTGAAATTTATTTGAGTGAATTCAACGGCTGAAATTTTACTTGAGATTATTTTTTTTTCCTTAAAATTATCATTTTCTTTTACTCAAAGGTGTGGGACCCATATAAGTTTTGATTCAATGGAACAAAAACTTCTAAAGTTGGACATATGTTTTACCCATTGAAATATTTTTTAGTGGAACACACACCAAAAAAATTAAAACACTATTTTTTTTCTCCTTATTTCTTTCAAACTAACAATTTTTTTTAAAAAATTATTATACTTTATAATTTGTTCTCCATTTTGTAGTATTGTATTTCTTCGTATATGAATGTAATATATCTTTTATCTGATATTTATATTTTATCTGGTTTTTAGTTTATAAAATTTTAATGAGTACGCCTAAAATGTGATTATAGTGCCCGTGAACATGGATAATTACTAATATATATATATATATATATATATATATATATATATATATATATATATATATATATATATATATATATATAGTGTGTGTGTGTACCTTCAATTTGTAGGAGTAATGCTGAAAAAGTAATGGTCACCTATACAGTGGCGCACATGTGGTGATGTATTCTCACTCAACTTATAATTGGTTGTCCTATACTAACAATTGTTAGTAGATAAATCTATTTCCTTTTGGTTTGCTAACCAACTTGGAATTGATTGTTTTTATTATATTTTAATTAATATAACTAGTTAATTTTGAAAAGTAATTTATCATTCATTCCTTATACGTTTTAAACAAACTTTATATGATTTCAAAAACATATCACGGAGATTACAACTTCACTTTATTTCGTGAAAACGATAATTTTGGCTCAAAGTTGTCGAAATAACATGTTCAAAATACATTGTTTTTTCAACAGGTGATCGGTCTACAAGGAAATATTAAATCAAACTTCAACAAATGATGCAATCAATTCAAATAATCAATTATAAATCATTCAATAATTAAGAAAAAAAAATTGAATACAACACAAGTCTACAAAATAACCATAATAGGGTAAGAAATGTGAACCATCCCCTTTGTCCTTTGAAAAACAAAAGAACGTAATTTAGGCAATCCAAGTCCAAACACATTTTCATGAAACATTCATTACTTGCACTTGACATTCTGAAGAACCTTCGTCGAGATATTGATTTCCATGGTGCAATTCATGTTAGCATTTCTTTTCTTCTTGAATATGAACATAATCTCCACCTTCCCGTTCATTTTTGCTTGGCTCGTCAGAGGTAAAATTCCAGAATTTAAATCGCTTGCCAAATCCGCACTGCTGGTTAGAGTTGTCGGCATGACTAGGTCGATTGGAACATTCACCTTCTTGGTAGATCGGAAATTGGCTTTCGACTTTCGAACAATTGTGCTTCCGACTTCTATACCCTTATAGTAGAAAGTGACGGTGGTGTTGCCGTACTTGAAGGGACCGAAATTGGTGTTCTTGACCCCGAATTGAGCATTCATCCTCATGTTGAACGAAGGGGTCGCTGGTTGGACATCAAAAGTATCGAACGATCTAGAATGCCTCACGCGGAACTTAGGGGTTCTGAATTTCATCACGGTAAATGTGAAGAGCACTATAATACCGGTCTGAAAAATGACAAATGCTATGATATACAAAGCCCATTTCTTCTGCTTTTGGCGACGAAGCTCGCTGGAGTCTACTCTCCCTGTCTCTGCGTCACTTCGGCTATAGCCATTGGCTGCTGCCGGATGGTAGGCTTGTTGCTCCTTCTCTGCCATCTCGAGGGATTGTTTCGATTCAAGGAGGGAGAGAGAGAGAGGGAGAGAGAGAGAGGGAGAGAGAGAGAGATGTATTGGTTCTTGATTAGAGGGATTGAAGAAAGTTTTGGTGGTGATTTAGGGTACGGGGGTGACCTATATATATAGTGTAATGAAATTAGTCTCCAAAGTTGAAAACAATGGAGTGCCTAGTTTGAAAGTTTGAGATAAGCAAGGATTGGTTCCCAAACGCGTGGTGATAGCTTTCGTTT
>BRYE01000003.1:980000-982500 GCA_030159115.1 Actinidia arguta var. hypoleuca
AATGAGTCAATTAAAGACAAATAATATAAAGAAATCCACTTTAAACGAAAGTTGTGAGTGTGAATTAGTTTGATCTCACTTTATAAATGACAATATATATACCAGTCGTATCTTTCCCTATGCAACTTCGTTAAGTAAAGTGATTTGATTTATAGTTACCCACAATTAAAAAATGATTTAATTTATAATTTAGGATTTCACATATTAATATATGCCTTGATAATTCAGTTACGCCCAAATTTGTATTTTTCCAGATTTTTATTTTCGATAATCTTCTTGATCAATATTTTCCCATTCAATTACACACAAATATATATATATATATATTACCCACAATTAAAAAATGATTTGATTTATAATTTAGGATTTCACATATTAATATATGCCTTGATAATTCAGTTACGCCCAAATTTGTATTTTGCCAGATTTTTATTTCTGATAATCTTCTTGATCAATATTTTCCCATTCAATTACACACAAATATATATATACCCTGTCCTTTCTTTGTTTCTTCTATTTAATTTTTTATTATTATTATTTTAATTTTGGGGAAGGGGTATTTGAATTTAAAAAATGCTCCATATGGTTTTCCCTGAATCTATCTTTAATCACCTAATCGAGTCCAATTAGTAAAGGAATGTAAGTATGTGGATGGATTTTCACCATGTGTTCGACATGTGCCATTATTTGAGGGACAAAATTGATATTTTCTCCCATTGTCATTGTAAATAGCTAAAATCTCAATGTAAATCATATGTCTGGTATGTGGTGAAAATCCATTCAAAAACAAAGTTATGTTACCAACTGGACTGATTAGAGTAGGAAAGCCAAATTCAAGGTTAAATCACAGGATTTGAAAGTACACGAACCAAAGTAGAAATTAGGGAAAACTGTAGGGACATTTTTTGTAATTTATCTGACAAAAAAGTTAGCTGTTTAATGGCTTTTATTTTGAAATTGGAAAGAAACCCATGGCCAACTTCATATTTGACTCTTAATCAATCAAAAAAGTTCATTAGTTGTAACCATACCATAATTAATTAGTTGTGAAATTAATTTAATCCAAATTACATGGGGCTTTTCACTTCAGCTTCATTTTTTTCATTGCACTTTTTGTTTTTATTTTATTTCTCCTCTCTTAGCCAGAAAAAGAAAAATGAATATAAATTCACAAACCTCAACAACAAATTAGAGAATATATAAATTACCCCAAAAAAATTAAAGAATATATAGTCCTACCATGTGAGACTATGGTATCAACATACAATGTCCCCTCTCAATTCAAAATACATAATTCCTAAAAACACAAGTCCAAAACACTTGGAATATATATCTATCACTTGCATTTGATGTTCTGGAGCTCTTTTGTCGAGATATTAACTTCCATGGTGCAATTCATGTTGACAGTTCTCTTTTTCTTAAATATGAACATAATCTCTACCTTCCCACTCAATCTTGATTGACTCGTTAGAGGCAAAATTCCAGAACTAATATCATTTGCCAGATCTAAATTGTTGGCTAGATTGTTTGGCATGACCAGGTCCACTGGGACATTCACTTTCTTAGTAGATCGAAAATTGGCTTTAGACTTTTGGATGGTGGTACTCCCAACTTCTGCACCTTTGTAATAAAAATGAATGGTTGTGTTGCCGTATTTAAAGGGGCCGAAATTGGTGTTCTTCACTCCGAGCTGGGCATTCATTCTAAGATTGAACAAAGAGTTCGTTGTTTGGACATCAAAAGTGTCGAAAGAGCTAGCAGGCCTCACTCGGAACTTGGGGGTTCTAAATTTCATCACAGTCATTGTAAACAAAACGAAGATTCCAGTCTGAAAAATGACAAAAGCTATAATATACAATGCCCATTTCTTTTGCTTCTGGCGGCGGAGCTCTTTGGATTCATTGGTGGTGGAAGACTCTTCATCATGTTTGGGATGGGGATTATAAGATTGAGGTGGCATTGGATGGACCTGTAGATCGTTGTCACCCATTTGTGTGTGTGTGTGTGTGTGTGAGAGAGAGAGAGAGAGAGAGAGAGTTGCTTGGGTTGCTAAGGATGTTGAGGAGATACGAGGGTGTTGTGAAGTTTTAGGAAATGATAATGGGCTAAGGATGTTGAGGAGATACAAGGAAGATGTGTAGTGATCTTGGAAATTTCATTGACCAAAAGTGAACGCGTCCGAAAAATCAGGGGCGTGTTGAAAAGTTTAAGGTCACTTGGGTAGGCATATCATTAAACTATTTCGTCAATTTTGTTGCGCGTTTGAAAATTAACCCACTATTAGAAGCTTCTAATGGATCCGTTGAGATAGAATGATTTCCGTGGGACCGGTGGCTAATTTTTTGAAAGGCTTCTAATGGATCCGTTGAGATAAAATCATGTCCGTGGAACCGGTGGCTAATTTTCTGAAAATTGGCCCATTATTAGAAGCTTCTAATGGATCCGTTGTGGTACAATGATTTCAGTGGGACCCGTGGCTAATTTTCCAAAAGTAAAGCTG
>BRYE01000003.1:987500-997500 GCA_030159115.1 Actinidia arguta var. hypoleuca
TAAAAGATTTTGTGTGGAAATTTAAATATATAACCTATATCATTCTATAACATAAATATGCTAATATATTGTTGGGTTCCACCAACTTTGGGATTTAACTCAATTAATTTATAAGTGAGCCATTGTGGGTTTCAAAGTTTTAAATCATCCTTTTTCTATGGGTTGCTCTCTTTCAATGCTGATGGTGCTCCCTTCTAATTGAGTTTTTGAGTTCCCAGGGATGGTCTTAATAGCTCTAAGAATATGTGTAAATTTTTGCCTATAAATACCTTGTATTCTGGGTGAGAGAGGATAGAGAGAGGGAGAAGAGAATATAATAGATAGAGGGTGAGCTAATAATGAAGGACTTTCGGATCAATAGCTCCCTACTAAATTGTGATATAACAATGGTGAGGGTAAAATAGAGATATTGAGAGTGAAAATAAAAATACTATGATACACCAGGATGAGCAATGACTCAAGTACTTTTGAGCATGGAGCTCGAGATAGGTGTGTGAATTTTGTGTATTTTGTCCATCTCACAATTATAATATCTATTTTACATACATAGTGCAATCTCTATTTCGTGGACGTAGGCAATTTGGGCCGAACTACATAAATTTCTTTCTTTTATCTCTTTTCATGTACGTGTTTTTTTTTATCTATTCATGTGTATTTCCATAGGGCCGAGGGAAGATACGGCATAAAAGTATAATATCCCAACATATATATATATATATATATATATATATTGCTAATTAATAGATTTTAATAGGATTATTATGATTCACACATCCATAATTATAACTTGAACCAAACATTTGTTAATGATTAGGATGCATCTTATATGAAACCTAATTTTGAGATCCCTATTTAGATAATAAGAATTGTTAATTTGTGTAACATAATCCTCAAAAGAATAGCATTTTTCAATGTGAAATGTTAGACTCATCGCAAAGCACACCTTATGAGGTACTCTATAGACAATGCGGTAGATTTGAGATGCCTGTGCATTCTGTCATGGGTTCAATACTGATGTGGAATAATTCGAACAAGTCCTGAATTATAAGATGTTCCGAGCAAGGCACGTCGCCCAAAATCTCCAAACTCACCTTCCAGGTCACCTCATATTGTTAATAAATTGAGCTCCATTCCATTTACTTATTCCCTCCATATCGTCATAGGGTGAGATGATCTACCTCGCCCAAGGCAGAGACGTCTTCTCAAAGACTTCTCCGTAAGGACTCCATCTCCATTAGAGGTCTGCTATCACCACTCTTGTACCTGATTAAAGTCCATCTCCATAAAGAGTTCCACCTCTACAAGAGAACTGTCTCTAATAGACTCCAACTCCACAACGACGCCTATAATCACGGATGGATCACCAGTTGGTAGCCTCCTGATTAATCTCCAGATTTGATTGGGATATCCTCCCATGCTTATCCTTCCGAGGAATTCGCCATACTACACTGACACCGCTCAGTTCTCCTGTCTATATAAAGGCCGCTCCCCATAATCAAAAAGGTATGCTCAACACAAGCACCACACGCACTTATTATTGTGCTCGCCCACATTTATCTCCTGATCGCCTTGGTCTGATTCATACGCCGGAGGGATTTTGAGCGGCCTCACCCCGGCCGATTACTTTTGCTCGTCGCTGTGCAAGTCGCCCCAGTGTAGCCGAGGTCCAGTGCCGAGGCCGAGGAGCAATTTCGACTGTTGGTTGCTCTCCCAGATTTTTACCACAACAAATACTATTTAATTTGTTAGTGGGGGACGCATATTGGGTGGCTGTTGTGCAACTTTTGTAGGTCCAAATTAGATCCACCGATGTGATCTGAACCATTCATTTTTTAGTGAGAATGCTCACCGAGTATGTATTTATGCGAAACATCAGATTGATTAAGAATCGATAGTCATATATAATCAAATAACATGTTATTCAAAAAATAGACGATCAACTTTCAAAATTATACTTACCATTCATTTTATTAAAAATAAATGTGATTGATAATGTGGATATCAATATTTGATGAACCTGTTTTTTTTTTTTTTTTATGGAAGATCAACTCGACGAAGACTATAAAATAAATACATGGGATTAAATAAAAACTTTTTCTTTTTTGGGTAGGTAGAGCCTTTAATTAGAAAAAGGAGAAATAACCCTTGGCTGCTTCCTATTGGGCTCTAAATCAATCAAAAAAAAAGTTCATTGATTTAGTTTATCCCATATTCAATAGGCTAAGGTTAGGCAATTATAACAGAACACATATATGAGATGAACTTGAAGCCAAATAGAGGCCAAAAACAAAACAAAAAACAAAATAAAAAAGAAATGTCAAGTGCCTTCAATATTCAACCAGTACAAGAAAACTGAATACAAATTTGCAATCATAAATAACAAATAAAAGAATATGCAGGTATAATAACTCTTTCCCTTCCAAATCTAAAATACATAATTCCTAGAAACGCCAAGTCCAAATACACAAAATAGGTATCTATCACTTGCACTTAACATTTTGGAGCGCCTTTGTAGAGGTATTGACTTCCATGGTGCAATTCATATTGGCAGTTCTCTTCTTCTTAAATATAAACATAATCTCCACTTTCCCACTCAATTTTGATTGGCTCGTCAGAGGCAAAATTCCAGAATTTAAATCGCTTGCCAAATCCGAATTACTGGCTAGAGTTGCTGGCATGACCAGGTCGATTGGAACATTCACTTTCTTGGTTGATCGAAAATTGGCTTTCGATTTTTGAACGGTGGCACTCCCGACTTCTGTACCCTTGTAGTAAAAAGTAATGGTGGTGTTACCGTACTTGAAGGGGCCGAAATTGGTGTTCCTGACCCCGAGTTGAGCGTTCAACCTCATATTGAATGAAGGGTTCGCTGATTGGATATCGAAAGTATCAAACGAGCTGGAAGGCCTCACGCGGAACTTGGGTGTTCTGAATTTCATCACGGTAAATGTGAATAGCACTATGATACCAGTTTGAAAAATGACAAATGCTATAATATATAACGCCCATTTCTTTTGTTTCTGGCGACGAAGCTCTTGGGCCTCATTGGTGGTGGTAGACTCTTGGTCGTATTTGGATTGTGGATTATAAGATTGAGGCATTGGATGGACTTGTTGATCGTTGTCTGCCATTTATGAGAGAGAGAGAGATGGTTGAATTGTGGAGGAGATGTGGAGGGTGTTGTGATGTTGAGGAAATGGCAATGGGGTTATTTATATATAGAAAAGCAAACCAAGATATGCGTGACATGTGATTCTAGAAGTTTTGAATATCTTAATTATATGCGATACCTTTCTAGAAGTGGAGATGTTGAAAACTTCATTGAGCAATGCGACTGTCTCCCGAAAATCAACGGCGCGTGAAATTTACCTACCTACGTTGTCAATACAATGAAGCGCGTTTATTGTTGGGTAAATTTCACCAATGTCCCTGTATTTGACCTGAGTTTCACTTTGGGTGCTTATAGTTTCAATTTGAACAATTAGGGACTTGCAGTTTTTATTTGATTTCGATGTGTTCCCTATGTGATATGGACAGAAAGAAGGTCCTTTTATCTCACCTGAACATTAATATTACCACCATTGGTCCTTGTAGTTTGCCTAAATTTACTTTGATTCCTAAATATGGTCACATGAGTTTTTACATACTTCCTCTCTGTGTAACCTGTTAAAGATTATTAGAAGAGGGATTATATTAAAATTAAATTAAAATCTAAGCAATTATTCAAATTTAAATTTAAACTATAAAGATCGAAATAAAACTTTAGACAAACTACAAGGACTGGTGATGAGATTTACCCCTATTTGTTTGAGTGACATTTGACTATTGACCCATTATTAGAAGCTTCTAATGCATCCGTTGAGGTTAAATAATTTGTGGGGACCCTCCGTCTCTCTCAGTAATTTTTTTTTTTAATTTGGACTTTTAGTATTTTTTTCCGACAAATTCTGTTACAAAAATTGTCCATTCTAAAAATAAAAGCATAAACTACGTAAAATGTTTAAAATTCTCTCTCACAAATAGTTACAAAACTATTTGAATAAGAATAATAAAATGACTATATTCGAAATAATGGCTGTAAATATAAACTTTAATAAGTTAATTATATATTCACTTAAAAAATTAAGAATATTTCAAAAGATATTAACAAAATGAGATTGTTTAAAGAAATAGGTTTCAACCGGCAGGGGCGGATCCAGGATTTGTTATCAGTGGGGGCAAAATTTATATAAAACCATGCATAAAATTATTTCTAATTGATGAGTGGGGGCAAATTATATTATTTCTCAATTAAAGAAGATAGATACATAAAAAAATAATGGTGTTTTAGAACTCAGTGGGGGCAGCGGCCCCCACTGGTCCCTTAATGGATCCGCCAGTGTCAACCGGTAAAGATAACATTTTCAAGTTACATAAACTCATAACTTCGAAATTGAAATTAAAATTGTATGTCACGTCACGTGTAGAATACGATATTTAATAAATACATTTGTCTCTCCAAAATTTTACAGGCATATAAGAATATAAATTCACAAACATAAATAAACAACAAATAAAAGAATATACAGGCATAACATATGGGACTATGGTTTCAACATACAATGTCCCCTCTCAATTCTATACATAATTCCTTAAAACAAAAGTACAAACACCTAGAATATATATCTATCACTAGCATTTGATATTCGGGAACATTTTTGTCGAAATATTGACTTTCATAGTGCAATTCATATTGACAATTCTCTTTTTCTTGAATATAAACATAATCTCCACATTTTCACTCAATCTTGATTGACTTGTTAGAGGCAAAATTCCTAGAACTAATATCACTTGTCAGATGTGTATTGCTGGCTAAATTGTTTGACATGATCAGGTCTACTAAGACATTTACCTTCTTGGTAGATCAAAAATTGACTTTCGACTTTCGAAAGGTAGCACTCCCCACTTCTATATCATTGTAGTAAAAATGAATTATTTTGCTGCCATACTTAAAGGGGGACAAAATTGGTGTTCTTCACCCTGAACAGAGCGTTCATTCTAAGATTGAACAAAGGGTTTGTTGTTTGGACATCAAAAGTGTTGAAAGAGCTGGCAGGCCTCACTCGGAACTTTGGGATTCTGAATTTAATTACAGTCATCGTAAATAAAACGATGATTCCAATTTAAAAAATAACAATCGCTATAATATACATTGCCCATTTCTTTTGCTTCCGGCGGCGGAACTCTTTGGATTCATTGGTGGTGGAAGACTCTTCGTCATGTTTGGTATGGGGATTATAAGATTGAGGTCGCATTGGATGGACTTGTTGATCGTTGTCCGCCATTTATGTGTGAGAGCGAGATGCTTGAATTGTTATGGATGTGGAGGAGATACGAGAGGGTATTGTGAAGTTGAACAAATGGGAAAGGAAGATAAGTGGACACGTACTGATTATTGTTCTAGATGGTGATATTATTATTGGAGACAACTTCCCAGAAGATGTGTAGATATTGGAGATTTGATAGAGCAATGCGTGAAAGCCAATATCGCTTTTATGTTAATTGTTAGGCGTGCAACGTCTATTTGACGCGCGTTTGACAATTGACCCATTTTTGGAAACTTCTAAATTCTAATGCGTCCGTTGGGAGGGTGGTTGTCCAGTTCTTTCCTTTTTTCCTTTTTTTTTTAATTAATTTTATTATTTTTTTTTGGATTTTACTGGACATTATTATAATAAAAGATTTTGTGTGGACATTTAAATATATAACCTATATCATTCTATAACATAAATATGCTAACATATTGTTGGGTTCCACCCACTTTGGGATTTGGCTCAATTAATTTATAAGTGAGCCATTGTGGTTTTTAAAATTTTGACTCATTCTTTCTCAATGGGTTGCTCTCTCCCAATGCTGATGGTGCTCCTTTCAATGAAGTTTTTGAATTCCCAGGATGCTCGTAATAGCTCTAAGAATATGTGTAAATTTCTGCTTATAAATACCTTGTATTCTGGGTGAGAGAGGATAGAGAGAGGGAGAAGAGATAGAGGGTGAGCTAATAATGAAGGGCTTTCAGGCCAATAGCTCACTGCTAAATTATGAGATAACAACAATGAGGGTAAAATAGAGATGTTGAGAGTAAAAATAAAAATACTATGATACATCGGGATGAGCAATGACTCAAGTACTTTTGAGCATGGGACTCGGGTAGGGATGTGAATTTTGTGTATTTTGTCCATCTCACAATTGTAATATCTATTTTATATACATAGTGCAATCTCTATTTCGTGGACAAAGGCAATTTGGGCCGAACTACGTAAATTTCTTACTTTTATCTCTTTTCATGTATGTTTTTTTTTTTTATCTATTCGTGTGTACTTTCTTAGGGCCGAGGGAATACACAGCATGAAAATATAATATCCCGACACACACACACACACACACACACACACACACACACATATATATATATATTGCTAATTAATAGATTTTAATAGAATTATTATGATTCACACATCCATAATTATAACTTGAACCAAACATTTGTTAATGATTAGGATGCATCTTATATGAAACCTAATTTTGAGATCCCTATTTAGATAATAAGAATTATTAATTTGTGTAACATAATCCTCAAAAGAATAGCACTTTTCAATTTGAAATGTTAGACTCATCACAAAGCACACCTTATGAGGTACTCTATAGACAATGCGGTAGATTTTAGATGCCTGTGCATTCTGTCATGGGTTCAATACTATTTAATTTGTTAGTGGGAGACGCATATTGGGCGGCTGCTGGCAATTTTTGTAGGCCCAAATTAGATCCACCTATGTGATTTGAACTATTCATTCTTTAATGAGAATGCTCACTGAGTATATATTTATGATTAAATACATCTTCGGTGAGCATTCTATGATTAAGAATCGATAGTCATAAATGATCAAATAACATGTTATTCAAAAAGTAAACGATCAACTACCAAAATTATACTTACTATTTATTTTATTAAAAACAAATGTGATTGATAATGTGGATACCAATATTTGATGAACCTGGTTTTTTTTATGGAATATCAACTCGACGAAGACTATAAAATAAATACTTGGGATTAAATAAAAGCTTTTTCTTTTTTGGGTAGGTATTTTATTAGAAAAAGGAAAAATAACCCTTGGCTGCTTCCTATTTGGCTCTAAATCAATCAAAAAAAAAGTTCATTAATTTAGTTTATCCCATATTCAAAAGGCTAAGGTTCGGAAATTATAACTGAACACATATATGAGATGAACTTGAAGCCAAACAGAGGCCAAAAACAAAACAAAAAACAGAACAAAAAAGAAATATCAAGTGCCTTCAATATTCAACCAGTACAAAAAAACTGAATACAAATTTGCAATCATAAACAACAAATAAAAGAATGTATAAGTATAATAACTCTATCCCTGCCAAATCTAAAACACATAATTCCTAGTAATGCCAAGTCCAAATACACAAAATAGGTATCTATCACTTGCACTTAACATTTTGGAGCGCCTTTGTAGAGGTATTGACTTCCATGGTGCAATTCATATTGGCAGTTCTTTTCTTCTTAAATATGAACATAATCTCCACTTTCCCATTCAATTTCGATTGGCTCGTCAGAGGCAAAATTCCAGAATTTAAATCGCTTGCCAAATCCGAATTGCTGGCTAGAGTTGCTGGCATGACTAGGTCGACTAAAACATTCACCTTCTTGGTTGATCGAAAATTGGCTTTCGACTTTCGGACGGTGGCACTCCCGACTTCTATACCTTTGTAATAAAAAGTGATGGTTGTGTTGTCGTACTTGAAGGGGCCGAAATTAGTGTTTCTGACCCCAAGTTGAGCGCTCAATCTCATGTTGAATGAAGGGGTCACTGGTTGGACATCGAAAGTATCAAATGAACTAGAAGGCCTCACGCGAAATTTAGGTGTTCTAAATTTCATCACGGTAAATGTGAATAACACTATGATACCAGTTTGAAAAATGATAAATGCTGTAATATACAACGCCCATTTTTTCTGCTTCTGACGACGAAGCTCTTTGGCCTCATTGGTGGTGAAAGACTCTTGGTCATATTTGGATTGTGGATTATAAGATTGAGGTATTGGATGGACTTGTTGATCACTGTCTGCCATTTATGAGAGAGAGAGAGAGAGAGAGAGAGATGAATTGTGGAGGAGATATGGAGGGTGTTGTGATGTTGAGGAAATGGCGATGGGGTTATTTATATATAGAAAAGGAAACCAAGATATGTCTGACATGTGATTCTAGAAGTTTTGAATTATACGCGATACCTTCCAAGAAGACGTGTGGAGATGTTGGAGAATTCATTGAGCAATGTGACCGTGTCCCGAAAATCAACGGCGCGTGAAACTTACCTACCTACGTTGTCAATACGACGAAGCGCGTTTATTTGTTGGGTAAATTTCGTCAATGGTCCCTATATTTGACCTTCGTTTCCCTTTGGGTACTTATAGTGTCAATTTCAATAATTAGAGGCTCATAGGTTTAATTTGATTTCAATGTATTCCCTATGTAATTTGTACAGAAATCAAGTACTTGTAGCTCAACTAAACATTTTTAGTGTATAATATTAATATTACCACCATTGGTCATTGTAGTTTGGTTAAATCTACTTTGGTTCCTAAATTTGGCCACGTGAGTTTGGCTAATTTAACTTTGGTTCCTAAATATGACTACGTGAGTTTTCATATGTCTTTTATATGTTTAAATAATTAATTTTTATTAGCATAGGGATTATATTAAAATTAAATTGAAATCTAAATATTTTAATTACTTAAATTAAGATTATAGAGATCAAAATAAAACTTTAGTCAAACTACAAGGACTGGTGATGAGATTTAACCCTATTAGTTTGAGTGACATTTGACAATTTATCCGTTATTAGAAGCTTCTAATGCATCCGTTGAGGGTAAATAATGTCAGTGGGACCCTCCGTCTCTCTCAGTACTCAATCTTTTTTTGGTGGTAGTTGACTGGTTGTTAATTTTGATTTTAAGTATTTTTTCCGGAGAAGTTATCCTCACACCCCCGCCTGACACACATCTGACACTCTCTCACCCCTGTCTCCCTCCGAATTTACCTAAATACCCTTTTTACTTTCTCTCTCTCTCTCATCCCCAAATTGCTCTCTTCTTTTTTTCATTATTTTGTATTTCTTTTTGTATATTTTTTCATTAGTTTTTTTTTTCAATTTTTTTTTCAGTTTTTGTTTTGTTTATTTTTTTCAGTTTTTTTCTTTTTTTAATTATTTTTTTTCTTTTTTTATCAAATTTCTTTTTATATATATATATATATTTTAGATAAATAATTTTTTATTATATATTTTTAATCTTTTGTTTATTTTTTAGTTATAAGTTTTGAGAGTTATTATTTGTAAAAATTTTAAAAAATATAAAAATATGGGTTGCTCCTTACTCTCTCTCTCTCTCTCTCATCCCCAAATTGCTCTATATCTCTCTTCTTTTTTTTATTATTTTGTAACAAAAAAAAACCAATAAATAACCAATAAATAATCCCCAAAATTTTTTAAAATTTTAAAGTAAAAAAAAATTAAAAATTTGATCATTTCTTTTTAATAAATAACCAATAGATGTTATTAACAAAAAAAATTAATGAATATGTATGAAAAAAGTATATATATGAAAATATAAAAAAATTAACAATTAATAAGCAATAAAATTAAACAAAACTGAAAGAAAAAAAAAACTTCATTCAAAAAAAAAAAAAAATCTTTACACAAAAATGTGTGTGTGAGAGAGAGAGTGTGTATGAGAGAGAGAGAGAGAGTGTATGGGGGCATAAGAGTCAAATTTATTCTAACATGGTGTGGGGCCGGGGGGTTTAATTGTCAGAGGGGGTGTGAGGATAAATTTCCTTTTTTCCGTCGCATTCTGTTACAAAAATTGTTCATTCTAAAAATAAAAGCATAACGTATGTAAAAAATTTTAAATTCTCTATCATAAATAGTTACAAAAATAT
>BRYE01000003.1:1002500-1020000 GCA_030159115.1 Actinidia arguta var. hypoleuca
AGAATTTGGGAGAAAAAAAATAAAATAAAAGGAGAAAATTAAAGTAATTATATACAAATAAAAAATCAATATACAATGTTTATACTGGATGATTCGATTAAATCTGGTCCCTTCACTCACAAGAAAAATATCCATCAATAAGTCATTTGATAAATATTGTTACATTATTTTTGTAGAGCTTTCTGTATATGTTTTCTGTAGGAATAATTTTTTTCAAAAAGTTTATGATTTTAATAGCTCGGATTTAATTTCTTTTAGTTACTTTTATTTTTCTTTTGTAAATTCATCCATAAATCCTTAATGCAAATACAACTTTAGAAGGTCAGTTAATGGAAGGCTTAAGAGCATTGGTTATCATATGTACATTCATTTTAAGCATACTGACCTATGTTTTTAAGGTAAAAAAAAAAACCTAACTACAAGGATCAACTTTTAGAGCTAGAACATCAAAGGTCTTTCTTGGTGGGTGATACATAATTGACCATCCAAATCTGACAGTAATAAGTTACGAACTCACAAATTGATAAAAAATTATACCCATACTTCATATACTGATTACCATTTGCTCAGACTTGAGCGGCACGTCTTTGATGATGATGATTGTTTGCTAGTAAAGCAACCTAGCTAGGCTCAATGTCCTTTTTGGGTGACTCCATGTGCTTGGCACAAAGTATTAAATACATTTCTCCCCTGTGAAGCTTCTTCAAAAACAAAGGCCCACCATCTTTGTCTGGGAAATTGGAATAAAGCCTTAAATGGGTCGTTATCTCCTCCTCTTTTATAATCTAATATAGTAATAATCTTTTGCTTCTTTTGGGTCCCTAAATATTCTTTTCTTTTTTTGGTTTAAATGTTTTAGACATTATTAACTATTATGGGCAAAAAAGTAAAAACCATCCCATATAACATTATACCAGTTTCTTTTGGGTCCCTAAATATTTCTTCTTGTTTTTTCCGGTTTAAATGTTTTAGACATTATTAACTATTATGGGCACATAGTAAAAACCGTCCCATATAACATCATACCACTTTGATAAAGATCTCATTTATTAAGTTGCAAGCGCACAAACTATGGCTCCGCTTGGCACCGGCTTTTTTTCTGTCTTTTTTACTTAAATAAGTAAAAAAATTAATTAGAGTTGACTTTTTTACTTTTTTATTTTTGCTTTTTTGCTTAGTTTGGCTAAAGTAAAGCCACAAAAGCAAAAAAAATCAAAAAATATTAGTTTTTTTGGTAGCAAGTTTAAAAAAAATAATTTTTAAGCATTATCAAACGGAGTCTATGTCTAGAAAGTATGATGTATAATGTATGATGTGAATTTAAAATTGGCATTGTGCATACTACAATCACAATCACAATAAATCTAGTACATAAATGATAAATCAAAATTTTGGATACTTTTTCTAGATATATATATTGGATTAATGGTTAAAAAAAAGATATAATAAATATATTAACTCTAAAATATGCATTTCGTGTCACTTTTAGAACGAAAGTGGAAAAAAAGGTGAACTTTAGATTTCGTTAGTAATTTAAACGCCCAATTTTAAATTCAAATTAGAATGATGACGAGGGACTAATTTGATAAAATTTTAATTTTTGTGGACTAAAACGGCACAAAAAATGCAATGCTCGTCTGTTCGGTGGGCTGTGGCCTTTCATGGGCTTGTCGAGATGTAGTTTGGAGCCCAGCGAAGGGCTGATTTTGAGATGATGAATGATAATGTACTTTATTAGAAAATTTAGTGAACTACAATTAGAAAGAATTTAGAACATAAAGTAGCAAGAACTCACTAATGGGAGACTGAATATTGAAATGGATGGAAATCATAATATAGAGACTAAATAAACAATGGCATAGCAGTAAAAACAGTCCGAATAATCCGATTTTTCGTTATATCGGAGATATAAGAAATTGATGTTGAAGACGGTGTTGGTTAACCATCTACAGACCAGTAGATCAGGCAATAATGCAAAGCCTGAAACCACCTATTAAACAGCTTATATTGGTACGCTTCAAGTGCTTATCAACAACACAGAGAGAGATAGAGCAGCAGCAAAACAACAAGACCTTATTGTAGGATTAACTAAAAACAGCACCCAGAAGTGTAGTGAGTATTGTACTTGCACACTAAATTCATCACATCAGTGAGAGAGAGAGATGTGAATAAACAGGATTAACATATAAGGAAAAGATCACCAAACAAAGTTTTCTTAGTATTCTAACCGCCCTACAGATAAAAACCACCGCAAGATCTAAGCCAACATTCACAAATATGTTGGATTCAACATCTGCGATGCTTACATCTCCAACAAAGCGAGTGAGTTCACCAAACAGTTTCAGCGGCCTTCATGAAACAAATGTGCTGGTATACTAAAAGCCAGATACGATAAGTTCGGCCAACAGAACATTGACAGTGGATAATCACAGAATGGTAGAACAGCAATAACTTGGCACTCTATCCGAGGCCTCGTACATACTGGTCCAGAGTAGTGTTGAATAGTTCACACCTGCACCAGCAAGTAAAGCTCCATCGGGTTAGGATCAACAAGTACTCCACTAGGGAGAAAAAATTGAAAAATCTAGTGAGGTATGTTGTGGTTGGAACGAGCTTTTTCAGACAATGAGGCATTTTCGGGTTCGTCAGTAGGTAGAAGAATGCTTTAGAAGGTTGCGCATTATTGTTGCCTAACTTACTATCATTTGTTAAAATAAGTCGTTAATAATAATAATATTAAAAAAAATAGGAGCAGGGGTGTGGTCAACCCATACACAGAAGCTATATGCTCATAAAAGTCATACACCATTGCATAAATGATTAGCTCAATACTCCACGGAGTCTGCAAACCCCCTGAAAACATACACTCGAAATGTCAACTATTTCTGTAATGGACAATGTATTGACCTAGAAAACTTGCACTTAATGAATGGGAAGTCTCTAGTGTTTTTTAAATATGCACCACGCACCTCTAACATTAAGGCGTGTCAACCCTACTTTACCTCCTACTCATCTTACACCTCCTCCAACTATGAATCACTTCCCCCGTTATTTTGGAACTACCCCAAGAACAGCAGCCGTAGCTAATAAAACTGACCTCACCTCCGCTGCCACCTCAAAATCGTGGAAAAGTTAACCGCGGATTGCCCATTTTTGCTGCAGATGTACCACTAATTAAAAACTTCTTTTCATCGTTAATGCTTGGAATCTTCCAAGCTGCCTCCAACCAAAGAGGGTACTACCTTGAAATGAACTTTACTTCTCAAATTCCTTGCCAAAGGCATCCACTATGCCTCTTCCTAAATTACTAACTATTTTACTTCGAGTTTGTTCTTTTAGTCTTCCTGTCTCCCAATGTCTATTTCCAATGTTTGTGATAGAGTGATTGTCTATTAACTCATGGTGAGTGCCTAACTCTGCAAGGTGACTGGTGACTAGATCCCTAAACGTGGAACAAAGCCACTTACAGGCATTTACCAAGAAGACAGATTCTTTGTAGGTGGAGGCTTAGTTCCTACATTATCAAGCAGAATAGTCTGTATGGGATGAATCATCCTGCTGAATCCTCTTTAGACTCTGAGGAAAAATTTTCAATTGAGTGACTCGAGGCAGCCTGTGATTATGCATAAAATAGGGGATGGCCAAGCTACCTCTTCAGGGATTGATAATTAACACCCCTTGCGGAATCTGTACAAGAGATATGGGGATACATTATATACATTCTGGGGCGGTCCCTCAAAGCCAGAGTGGATGCCATAATGCGTCAAGATGATGGGAAATCACTTAGGAAGAGAAGCAGTATTATTTGCGAAATATGGCCAGTACACCTTAAATACATCTAAAACAGCATCCATATAGGGAATAAACATCCTGCAGTTGAATGTACAAGACACTTGCTGCAGTTTAATTTATAAGAATATAAAGTTATATACATAGTTATCAGAATTACACAAATGACATCGAAGAAGCGAAGTGCCTTTATGTTCTCTTCCAATGAACCACCCCTGCGCACCCTTTTCTTAACTTTCAATCATATATCTACGTCTCTCTTTCTAATTTTGTGTAGTATTTTACATTCTTAAACAAATAGCAAGCTTCAAGATCTTTCTGATGAAGAAAACAGCTAAAATTTCTTTCAAAGCTGTTTATGAAGTATGATGAACAATTATCATCAGCAAATGAGTATCATGTGATTGTTATGTGTCAAGCTAGAAAAGATCATTCAATGACAGCACGGCATAAAATTGACCGGGGCCAAGTCTAGTCAGTAAATGTAAATCATTGGATAGAAAAAATGAATCCTTTAAATATTTTCTCTTCTTGGGTATAGTCCACTCACAGTTTAATTCTCCGAAATGGTAAAATGCATCTGTCCAATATGACAGCCCAAACAAATTAACTTTTTCATAGAAACTTGCCAAGGTTGCAGGCAGCAATCAAAATCCATAGCTAATAGGATCATCATAAAAGAATGACTGAAAAAAGACTAGTACTCACTTGATTGGAGTTCCTGGAGTATAAAGTGGATTCTTGACAACATATTCAACATACAGATTGTAAATGTATTTCAGGGATTCCCTTAGATCTCCAGTCCTAGGATGAGCGACGAGGATGATCTGCAAACAAAATTTATACAAGGTTAAACAGTCAAAACTGTGAGGTGAAACCAATACTAACTCTTCTGACATGAATTCAGGAACATTCAATGGTATGATCTTACAAAGCGACATCACCATGCCTAGAAACAGTCAGTGGAATCAATAACAAAAAGTGATCCTAAAACTAGGGTAGCAAAACGCAGCAACTACTTGAGCTTTACTTGTGTTCAGCTTGTTAAAAGTTCCCTCAATATCAACTCGTAATGTAAATAAGCCAAGCTTCAACACATGTTGAGCTCATTAACTTTCAAGCTGAGCTCAAACTCACCTCAATTAGCTAAAATGAATAAAAAAAAAAGTTACTCAAGTTCGGCTAGTGATCAGACTGATTAATCTCGTTTGAGATGGGCTTGAGTGATAAATGACTCAAGCTTAAACACATTTTGAAGGTTGTTAAATCACCATTACCAGCCAGGCATCCTTTTTCTCGTTTGATCTAGAATTTTTTTTCTTGGAAGCCAATGCATGGAAAAGACATTAAAGCCATAAGCCAATAACAACTGGAAATTTTAAATTAATGGTACCATACAAGTAATGAGAGACCACGTTAAAGTGGATTCGTTCAGCGTATTGCCTTTACAAAGTTGAAAAATAACTGAAATCCCTAAATTTTAATCAAAACCTTAAAAACTAACTGAACTCTTCTAATCCAAATCAAAAACTTGTCCAAATTAAGTCCAACCTATTGTAAAGTTCTAAACAAAACCTTTTTCGCATAGGCACCAACTTGTCGCACCCAACCAAAACATCTTAACGAGCTTAATGCCTTAATCCCATTATCCCACTACACTAAATACCTCAATTAATGTTCTTGAGAAAACAAGTTTTCCCTAAACAGACTTCCATATGACCTCTTCATAGAAATCATATCAACTTAATAGTTTTTACTGATAAAATCCAGATGAAAATCCAAGTCACTTCGCACATTTGCACACTTAATTTCAAGCATACTCATAATTTAGCACTACTTGCATTTGTGCGATGGCAAGATAAATACATCAAAATCAACCTGAATATTTTACTAACCTTTATACCTGATGGACTTTCCATGAAACTAAGTTTGTAGGTGTTCGTACGAAAGCTGTGAAATGAACACCCTTGTCCAGGTAACTGAGGCACCCCAAGATTTCCTTTGTCCGCACTGCTCCAAAAACAATAACCATAAAATCATACATTAATTAATTTGAACAACAGCCACGATGAATATCATTAAGAACAGTGACTTGCTCATCATTTGGACCCCAATGAAAAATTTAGTCACTTGTCCAAACAAATGATGAATTGGGACTCGAATACCTAACAAATTCAATAAAGATTTAATCAAGTAAAGTATTAATACCGTGAAACTAATAAGAACATTTTTCTACATTTTATGAAACAAATTGAATTACATATCCCTGAGAAAACCAATTCTCCAAAATATGAGGTATACAATACTTGGGGGTGTGCTATAGTAAACCCATCACTATTAGCTGTATTTTGATCAGTATTTTGAAAGGCGAATGCGCAAGGCAAGGCATTTCATCCCACATGAGGCGAGGCGTAAGCATTTTGATTTTTCTTTCTTAGATTTAACCAAAAAAAAATACTTAATTTAAAACCTATAAAAAAGAGTTTGAATAATAAAAAATATAATATGGAACATTCTGAAAGCTCCTCTAAGCCTAGAAATATATTATGTTAATATATGTATGTAATCAAAGTTCAATCATTGTAACTAACAAAAGTTATATCTATATATCAAATAACTCCTTAAATCCTTGATCCAAATAGAGTCTTAGTCCGTTGGGATTACTCATCCAATGCCATCAAAATTAGTCCGGCCAATCAATAGTGGCCTCAAATGAGAAATTCATAATTATGTAGAAATCAGAACACTCCCTCAACCATAATATCTTTAAATTTCAAGAACTTGAAGAAGAAAAACGTACTTAGTAGGATCCATTTTGGCTGTCAATGATTTAAGTGAAAAGAGTAGACCGAACATGAGCTTGTGGTCCTGCTGGGCATTAAGCGTGTGTAGTGGGCGATTCCACTCCCTGTAAAGCAGACACACGCCATTCCTGTTGAATACGTACATCATGTGCGCATTGTTTCCCGACGCCGTCGGTGCCGGCGGCGATGGGCTGATCTCCGACCCTCCGAAGAATTGCATCTCTCCTGATTGTCTAATCGGCACAAATCGATACATAGAATCAGATTTCAATTGATAAAGCAAAGGATTTTTGAGGAAATCAAAACCTAATTGGAGATAGATCAGACTGTAATCAATCAATCGGTATATGAATCGGATCTATACGATGAGTTCGAGTTCTACTAACAGTGAAGTATGAGAGAGAGAGTACCTGGAGGTTTTCGCAAATGGCGCAGAGTTTACGATTTGCGAACTGTGGAAGCGAGAAGGGAGAAGATGAGAAGCAGAAGAATTTGTGAACTGTTTATAGTAAACGACATCGTATTGCAATGTCTGCTCCGCAATAGTAACACGGCGTCGTAAGCATTTGTCAAACCATAAAGGGAAAATTTCATTTTACTCCCTTGTGGTATAGGCTATGTGCGAATTGACCCACCATATATTTATTTATCATTATATAGCCCCTGTTCTTTGTCAACTAATATGCACCTTCTAACACCCGTTAACGAAAGTTATAACTTGACCTTAATACTCTCGTATTTTTGTTCTAATTTGATGAGCTAAACCATTCACCTATATACATAAATATGTATGTCTGTGTATGAAACATTATCTAATAACCAAACCCCACCAAATGTCTCTCTGTCAAAATCACATCAAATTAAATTAACCAAATTTGTTATGGTTGTAGTTTTATTTTGCCCATTCGGTTTGAGTTTTATTTGGCCTAGTTAAAATAATATTTTTGAACTAGATTATTTTTATTTTTACTGAACACATTATGATTTTTGATTAAATTTTATAATTTGTCTAATTCATTTAAAGGAATTCTAAAAAGGAAAGAATATATATTTATAAAAACAATAAAGACAATTAATTCAATACTCTTTTCAGATAAATTGAATTTAATTGTCTTTAATGGTTTTTTTATAAGTAACTTTCCCAATTCTTCGAATCAAGATGAATCAGAAAAATAAAAAATATGACCAAAAGGTAACAATAGTGCCCTAAATAAAAAAAGTAATTATTCATATCGGAACCTTCCTCAACCACCAAAAATAAAAAATGACAAAAATACCCCAACCGCCAAGTGTGCCAATAATCTTACTAATTCACATCGTTCACTCAAAAATTAATAAGAAAATAAAAAATGGGAAGGAAAAAGAAAAAAGAGAACTTGTTATATTACATCAAGTGCAGTGCAGAGAACAAGGCAAACCCAGAGAAATGTTCACCAACATTAGAGGTCTATTGTGGAGCGTCAATGTCACTTTCAGTTCCATGGATTGAATCAAGTCCTACTAGGGTTCCAGAAAAAAATTATAGACAAATTTGAAACCAAACATAAAACAATCTCACACCAAAATTACAAAAGAAGAGAGCTTTAGTATTCCCATTTCTTCATTTCCATGCCATCTGGAGGGCTTCCTTCCACCACCTTTGATCCCACTTCGTTCCAGTTTGTGGACAGCACTGTCCCATTTGATTCAACCTGTACAATAACCACACCCAAAAAAATACATTAATTAATTAATTAATTAAAATTTTACTTCGTCTACTAAGGCTGCATTTGATTAGGATGAAAGTGATGAAAATGCAGGAAAGAGAAAAAAAGAAAGAACTTTTCAACATACTTTTCACTCTAATTAAACGGACCTCTAATGGAATATACGAAAAGTGGTGCTTTCAACAAACACAAATTACACATGTGAAACACGACTTCACAATTCTATCTTTCCTCGATTTTTTCCATTTTTATCATTTTATGTCATTTTGTGTGGCAAGTTAGATATTTTTCAACCTAAAGGGCATATTTGATAAAATATTTTAATTCAATCAGACTAGCAATCCAATCCCAATCCCAATCCCAATCCAGGGGATTATTAATTCCATAGGAATGGATTAGGAATACCACCTCCCCATCGGATTTCTAATCCTCCATTTTGGGGATTAATAATCACAATGGACTACTAGTCAATAATTTAATTTTTGCACTATGAACATCGTTAAAAGTGGGCTCCTCCGGACTAAATCTGTTATCAAACATCGCCAAAGTCCCAACTTCATGATTCCAATATAAAGCAATTTTCAGTCTTACAAAAGATTTGCTCATGGCTCTTCTGGTGTCTTCGTCGGCATCTAGATATATGTCCCGGAAAAATTTGTTCAAAGCTGCATCTCCATCCAACTTTTCGTCTTTCTCCTGAGATGAAAACCACCGGTGCGGTGCGTTATTTCCCGCAATAAAGTTGCATATTCTCACTAATTGATGGGGATATGGACTCAGAAAAACACGAGAAGATGATAAAGTTCTGAGCATACCTCTTTTTTAACTTGAGCTTCCAATTTATCCCAATCTACTCTTGTTGGCTTTGAGGAAGGGTAAGTAGGTCGCTGAGTAACTACGAAATACAGAAGCAGACAAAGAAACATAAATGAGACGGGTGATTCTGAAAAAAAAAATGATCTTCAAGCTACCAAATAGGAATCTTATACAGGCATTGCATCCAGTAATAGCTCCACTTGTAACATGATTAAAATATAAAAATTAAAACAAAAAAAATGTTCCAGTGAATTACATGTGCGGTGTCCGCCAACATGCATAATCAAAACAATGCTAACCCACATGCTGATGTCCAATGGAAACAAGACACAAACATAATATTGCATTATAATTAAATTGCAAAATCAAATAATAGAGAATGCAACATGACAAATTACCATCTTTCAGAAAACAACAGAAGTTGATAGAAGTACTACAAGTGTTCTAATTTCTAAACTAGGACCCAGACTGGTGAGTTCAATAGCTAAAGCATTCAATTAGTCTTGGACTCCATCTTACGGGCTTTTTACAGGCTTGTAGAACATACGTAGGGGGTGTCCAGGAACTTTTGTCTTTATTTATTCTTCTTTGGCTGAGTAGTCACCTGGCTCAGCCATAAAAAAATGGAAAGATTCTAGGAGCTTCTTTGAGCGATGAATTAACAAGAAATCATGCCTTTCAATGCCATGCGAAACTTCAATCGATCATGTCATAAACTACGCACAGTTATTATTTTCCTTGCTGAATAAGCTACCTGATGATACATTTATCCTCAGTGGAACATTTTTTTCCTTGCTGAATTCGAGAGTCATCCAAAGTATGGGTTCGGCTTTTGGAAGACGGATTTCAATCTTTGTAGACAAGACTTCGTACTTGCATTTTGCAGGTATTATCTGTTCAGTGTGCAACAAAACAATAAGGACAGAGGTTGGCATTACGCATGAAACAGAAAAATATTTACTCCAGTTTCTGAATGAAGTCACAGTGCAGAAATCAGAAAATGGAATTCCACAGACATTTTCCCTCATTTTCCTTATTCTAACTTCTAAGTTTGCAGAAATATAGAGTTATCAACATTACTTTGTGCATCTAAGCTTTCAACACTATTTTAAATTTACATACATGTGATTTAAACAGTCCGAACAAAAAACTAAGGTTTAACAACATAAAGTTATGCATTACCTTTCCAAATAACCGAGGTTGAAAAGTGTATTCATCTTCACCAGGAACATTAATGGTGACACTCAGCTGTGAAGCATCCATACAAAAGGCAAAGGAAAGGAAAGGAAAAGAAAATAAATGTTTCCATAAAATCAGCACATAATTCTACCATAGTTTATATAAACAAACCATGATATGAATATATACACGTGTACATTTTTTCTGTAAACAATATATACACGTGTATCTTATATACTGAAAACATATAAAGAAAGGAAATCATTGCATGATATCAACATACTATTTGTTCACCAAAGTCAACAGAAACGCTTGTAGCTGGTACACCCTTCGCAAATATAGTAACAACCACTTCCTCCGGTTTCTGGTAAAATTCATGTCTGCAAAAAGATTGTTCATTGGACTAATAATATCTATCAAGTACAGAACACCAATACTCTTAACATTTTGTTAAGAAAAAAATCAACTGTTAAACTTAAACACGAAGGTAAGTGGTAAGTCTATGCATAAGAAATACAGCTAAAGCACGAAGGATCTTAATCATTGTTGCAAATTGTAAATAAGCAACAGAATAATGCGATCAAACTATCTCCCAAATCACAGAACCTGACAATATCAAGTCAATACAGCAAGCAGCCATTACCTGTATTTTGGTTTCGTTAATGACACCACTGGCTGAGCGTCTTTTATAGTTCTAACATTCTCATCAGTTGATTCAGAAGCCGGAGAAATTGCAGCATTAGCTGAAGTATCCAATGACTGCTTGAGTAGCTCACCATTTTCCTCTGATTTGGCATGCAAAAAAGTTAAAGAAGTAATTAAAGTACCTTCAATTCCTTACATATGACAATGTCCTTCCATAACCTACCTAAACAACGGCATACCTATGCAAAAATAATCTCAGAAGTTTCAATATTAAAAAAGGTCATAAAGCAGTTGAACAATGCACTAAGAGAACGTTAATTATTTCAGTTCTCAATTCTCTATACACCTATTCTGTTTTCCAAGGGGATATTAGGTATAACAGTATAGGCGATTGGGGTATTCAATACGAACAAGATTTTCTTATTTCCCCTTTCGCATTTAAACACAGCTTCTTATATAAATAAACAACAAAAGGGAAAAAACGGTTTCTTTTTAAAAACAGCTTCTTATCAGAAAAATACAACAAAAGTAAAGAAAAAGTTTCTTGTTCTGATCGTTTTCTTTGATAATCTTCTTCCAGAAGTTTCTTTTTCTTATGACGGTTGTATATTTCTTCAAGCCGTATTTCTAAGGTACATTGACTGGAAATTTAAGATCATGTTGCACTAAATGATGCCACTACGAACTCTTCTAAAATGAGAAATTGAAGAAGATTTATGAGACTCGTAAAAAGAAGTTTGAGATAAACCTCATCTTTCTGTTCTATTTTCTCCAGTAATCCTTTAAGAAGGAGGAGGGTATAAGGGGAGTGATTGAGGGAGACTGGGACAGGGAGGTTGAAGAGCTTGAAATCTAAAACCAATTCTTCTGTTAAATGTGAGAGTTGTTATTCCAAAAATGCAGGATCAATTATCTGTGAGCACGATCTGATAGGTTTCTCATATTCTAATTTAAACCTTATTTTTACATGTTCAAGTTCCTATGCCTGTCAGTGCTACAAGATATTTTTGTGAATTTCTTTCATAAGAGCTTATTTCCAGTTTCATATCCATCAAATTAACACATTGCAGTAGATATTCAATTCTTCTGTAATCTAATGACCAGTTCATATAACTTTTTCTTCTCTCTTAATTGATAATAAGACGCGCACGCGCATACTCACACACAGATGACTTGTAAAGCCACACACATTATGATCCTTTCTAGCAGAAACATGGAAAACAGAGAAAAATAAAACAACGGAGTGAATCATTTTTTTGAGAAGTCTTGCATTTTTACCAAAGGCAGAAACAAGAAAATTTCTAATACATAGATTTAACGATCTGTGTACCATTTATTTTCATTGTTTCAATGGTTTAGGGGGATTGGGTTTCGTGGCTCATGCCCAGCCCCTGGAAGGGGGATTGTACGGTTTGTTCTGGGGTTCACAAATCATGCCTAAGAAACCTTTGAATAAATGTTCAATATAATAAAATTATTAACACGAGAAAAAGTACCAGCAATGCGCTCGTCAGATTCTTTGATCAAGTTAGTGAATCGAGTATTCCCTGGAGCCAAAGAAGCACCTGTTTCCAGGGCAGCCTTAGCAGTCTGAAATTCTTCAAGCTTGATGCATGCAGTGCTGCAAGGGGACACATGGGTGAACAATGAAAATACTATTGTAAGTTTGTCCGAGGGAGATGCAGAACAATATGTATTCAATCTAAAGTGATCCAAAGTAGAATCAACAAAATGATGTAAAAAGGACGGTGCCACTAGTTCAAAAAAATAAAAAATTGACAGGAGACGGTCATGAAACTCAACATTAGGCAGTAGATTGAAAGGTAGAATGCATAATATGTAAAATAATCTGCTAGAAAACAGATACATGCCCTATCACCACTTGAACTCCATAGTGACAATACACAGCCTACAAAACCCTCACCACAATCACATTTAGCATCCAGTATATCCCACTACATACATCAACAGATCCATACATTCACCAGGGAAAAGGATGGTCAATAGAGTATGAATCAACATGAACCCCATCTCAGCATTACAATCATTCTTGCTCGCATGAATCACCAAGAACTCATATGGTCCAAAAAGCACTCCAAATAAATGGAAGTAAAAGAAACATAAATCATAGCATTACAAGGCGAATTTACGGAACATGCCAATAGGGTACAACCAATCTTGCTCGCATGGATCACTAAGATGTCCCAAGAATGCAATGCCACAGAATCAACGAGAGCATTTACCACCAATATATTATGTGTACACCATCTTGCTGACAGTAATTCAAACAAGACCCTTACATGCACATGAATAAGGAGAATTTCACCAATAAATTGGAGATATTTAATGTAGTAAAGGAATTCTTACCCTTTACGCAAGTATGCCTTGGCCATTGAAGGGTCCAACTCAATTGCTCTGTTTGCATCAGCAACAGCCTCTGCTCATAAAATGTGCATGGATTAACCACCAAAAGGATTCAAGGAAATGCAATTGGAGATTCTTATAAATAAACCAAAAGTATAAAATATGCTCAAACCAATTTGGAAATGTTAACGTCAATGGCAAAATGCAAAAAGGAACAAATTTTAACAAAGAGACTAAAACTTCTGAAAATAAGAAAACAAAATCCTAAACTAGCAGAAAAAAGTTCCGAAAGCTTTCTTATCTAAAGTTAACAAGTGCACTTCCGCAAAGATAAAAACTAAATTTCTGTCCAGAAATTTAAAGAAGAATTTTTAAACCAAAATTCAATAAAACATGACATACAAAGAATCAAATATACAAAATCACACTATATACAATGTACGACGTTATATCCTCGGTTCGATCAAAAGGCCTCCAAAACGTAAACCTTAAAGCAAGAAAGCACATAGAGTTTTTTTCTTTCTTTCTGTATTTTGATAAATAAGACAGCATGCACGGTTGTTCAACGGCTAAATAAGAACCATGTGCGGGGTGTTGGATAGCTTGATATGCGTTGTTGGGCCCATTTCCTAACAAATTAATCTTTGGAACAATTGGTGATCTAACACGGGGAACCAAAACCCCAGTACATATTGTCTTATGAGGACCCAATATTGCAGGGGAATAAAGAACGTCCAACAAAAGTAGAGGCAATACCATGTGAACCCTCTCCATATCTAACCTCATTCAAATTATTGTTCAACTCAATGACAAATCAATGTCCATGGCAATGAGATCTTGCAAAAGATAAAGTAGAAACATTATGCAGTCAAGAAGATTAACTATGGACAGCTCTTCACTTTCTCATGGTTGAAGGTACCTCGAGAACTCTTTATGTGCAACAGCAGTATGGAAACAATAAATAAAGAGCTTTTCACAAATAAATTTTGAGGGCAATAAAAGGTTTCCCAAAGGATTACTTTAGTAGCACAAAATTCAAAGTTCCCTAATGATCCATTCAACAAAACTTCATGAGAAAACAATTTGTCTCATCAAGGAGATGAAAAGAAAAGAAAAGAAAAGGCTTCATGCTTATATCTTGAACTTTCTTCCTATAAATATCAATTACCATAGGGAAGAATTTCATACCCTGCCCAAACGTCATTAAACCATGACATGTTCAATAACAAGAAGAATTACATCAATTCTATATCTTTTTCTAGAAATCCAGCCTTATTATTAACATTTTCTTTTGTTCCATAACTAAAAAAAGGAAATATTTGAGGTGGTATTTAAAGTCCCTTATTTCCGACTCTATTATTACGTTTCCTTTTTGTTTGAAGGACGCATTCAACATAGAAATTGTTCAACAGTGGGGGCTAAAAGTTGCCGACACATATTTGATTCATCGTAACCAGTACACCTTGGAGTCAATTATTGAAATACATCCATAATCACAAAATAGTAATTCATTTGATGTTCATGCTGCATATTTAACATCTTGAGACAGTGCAGAACACCACAAATTTGTCAGGTGGAGCAGCTTATCCCAACTTAAAGCATATCCAATTGAGGTCCTCGTGGTATTTGGTTGTCGAGAATCTGGTTTCCCTATGCGAATTTCTTATTCAGGTATCTTTACTGGTTCACGCCTACTCATGTTCAGTGATCAATCCAGGAGCGTGGGAGCATAGAGGGCAACCGCATCCCCAAAATTGTTATAAAAAGAAAAAAACTCATATTATACCAACAATTGTAGAGGTTCACACCCCCATTGGTGTATACATGATAACCTCATGTCTATCATAGACATTTTGATCATGAAGGTGCGCCGAGCACAACTTCATATGCCTTTATGCCAAACATTAGTTGATTGACGCGCATAAAAATAGTTACTATTGTTTGGATGTTAATGCATGCAAGAGAATGTGCTCAATTGTATGATCGTATTTTTGTGCTCAATTGATGACAAAGAATGTCTACTCAAATATTTTATGCTAATATTATTCACTTTTTTTTAGAAATTGATATTGTACTTTAAAGTTTAAACTTTCATAGTAAATTTTCTTATCTAGGAATTACTCATGCCTTTTCCCAACCCCCAACCGGTTAAAAAAAAATCTGAATCCGTCTCTGCTTATGTTGCACCAACTTCAAACCTTTTAGTAATACTTGGTATAGAAGAAAAACATAAGTTAATAAAGAGAATTTTCATAACGTGGAGTATTTTGTCAAGGCTGGGTTCTAAACGAAGAGTGTGTTCTCTTATTTCCTGCTCATAAAATCTTCACCTCTTTCCATTCCTTCCAAAATTGCCTTCACTTTTTATTTCAATTTCCAAAACAAGCTGATAGATACCAACCACAAATATGGCCTTTGGTTTTCTCCTTTTTCACTATCATGCCCAAAATAATCACTGGAACAAATTTCCAGCTAAAACGCATAGAAGAAACACAAACAAATTGCATAAAGGATTTACCAAAAATAATAATAAATTGCTTAATGGAGCCTATCTTGCTTTTTCTTTTTGATTATCAAACCCAAAATAATCACCTGTAACAAATTTAGTGCAAAAAAGGCATAGAAAAAACACAAATAACAAAAGTAACACATTCCACTATTCAATTTTTATTTCAATTTCCAAAAGAAGCAGATACCAACCAGTCCACCACAAATATGGCATTTTGTTTTCTTCTTTTTCATTATCACGCCCAAAATAGTCACTGGGCCCAATTTACAAATTGCATAAAAGATTTACCAGCAATAAATTTAAAAAAAAATCTTAATGGAGACGAATCTTGCTTTTTCTTTTCATTGGCAAGCCCAAACTAGTCACTATAACAAATTTAGTGCAAAAACGCTAGAAGAAACACAAACAAATTGCATCAAGGGTTTATCAAAATAAATAAATAAATTGCTTAATGGAGCCTAATCCTTTTTCATTATCAATGCCAAAATAATCTCTAGAACATATTTAGCGCAAAACGCATAGGAGAAACACAAACAGCGCAAGTAGCACATACCACGAATTGCCTGAATTGAGTCAAGTCTTAATTTATACAAAACAAGTAGAGAACAAAATTGATTCAAATTCCTGTGTGTGTGAGAGAGAGAAAGGTAGATACCAGTGAGGTTGTTGAGTTTGATGTTGGCCTGAGCGCGGTCGGCGAAGAGCTCGGCGTTCTTGGGGTCCATGTCGATGGCTTGAGAGTAGAGGTCAACGGCAAGTTCGAAGTGGTCGTCGATGAACGCCGCTTTAGCTCTAGTTTCCAGATCCGACGCCATTCCAATAATCGACAATGGAGAGAGAGAGAGAGAGAGAGAGACGTCTACGCGGCTGTGATTAGGGGGACAGATTCTTGACTCACTGAGCTAATAGAGATAAAGAGGAGAAGGAAAAGAACTATGGAGATAGATCCTAGCTCGTTCGAAGAGACGAAGAGTCGAGAAGTCTACGATTGAAGTCAAATGAGAAATCAAATTACCAAAGAATAATAATAATGGTATTGGTCCCTGTAGTTTAAAAAAATATTCAATTTCGTTCCTATGTCTCGAAATTGAACAATTAGAACTCTCCTGCCACAGTCTAATTTTAATTTAGTCCCTAATCACACGTAGAAAGTCACATGACTATTTTTAAGTACCAACTAGAAGGCTAATAAAACTTCCATCTAAAAAAAATGGATAGGCGAGTTTCATGTAATTGCTCATCATCAAAATTAATAAATTTAATCTTATTAGATCTTTAAGAACATTACTTGACCACAGTATGTCCTAATAGAAAGAAACTTCAATCTTATAATATAATTCTAATAAAATCAATTTAGGGCTGCTATATATCACTAGTTATTTTTTACTCTATTATTTCAACCCATTAATGACAAGATTTGATTTCCTTAAACATTCGCTCATAAGTTATTTTTCAAAACATGGAAACAATCACCATCGTCCAACTATGTGGTGATTTAAATTGGTGATAAATCTGGTAATACATGGCATTTCTCAAATCAACAAGAGAAAATGAATTCACGTAGACGATTCCCATTAACTGGATTAAGACTTGACAATTTGAATAGGTTAGGCAATAGAGAGGAACTGGCAAGAAGGAATTGTCAAACTCTAATTTAAGCTCGTCTATAGACACTTCATTTTCATCGG
>BRYE01000003.1:1142500-1160000 GCA_030159115.1 Actinidia arguta var. hypoleuca
TGCTTGTACATGTCATTCTCTTGTTGCAAGTGTATGGATACTCTAGATTTCTGGTCTTTGTAAAACAAAAAAATTTCAGAATGTTAGTTTCAATCTTCTTTGCAAGTTTAATGGAGTTTCTTCTTTACAGATTCGAAAGGGGTTAGAACTAGTAAGAATAAAAAGAAGAACCGGAAGAGAAAAGATCAACTGAGGAATTCTTCAGACAATGAGAATGGAAACCATAAGAAGGTTCCCACTGCGATTCTCTATTGTTTTGCCCACATATGCCTGCCCTTTTCTATATCATGACGTTATTAATGCTCACTCTTTTAGGGAAGACAGTAATGCTTTTGTTCATTGTTAGTTTGCCAGTGTGTTTTTATTGTTTTAGAAGTTTAATGGTGTATCGATTCCTTTGCAGAATGACGCGGTCAACAATGTGGCTACTCCAAACAGATCCTCAAAATTGCAGGATTCTGCATCTATCACCTTTGTACCTAAGTTTGAGTACGACGATGATATTGATGATGAACTAGATCCTGCCTTGAAGGAAGAAATTGACAGGTTCATTGATTATGTCCATATTACTGCTGAAAATCTGATGTAAAATTTGTTTTGAGCGCACCTGTCGCTGCCTTCATATATGTCAATCTATTTTAGCTTAAATTGCACAACTCTTTATGTATTCCTATCAAACTGTAGGGAAGTGGAGGATTTTGCTAGGAGATTGAACTCTGCTTGGCCAGAAAGAATGCAGGAGAGAGAATCTTTGGGCCATGAGAGGCTTGTTCCAATGTCGGTGTATGGCAGTGGTTCTTTGAGGAGATATACTGGTATGCTCTTAGTCCTTCACTGAGGATCCTATTCTTTATATCAGAAAATTTTAAAATCAAGCATTCATTTGATTGCCATTTATTTTGGGTACAATAAGTTGGTTGCCACGCTAGGAAGAAAATAGAAAGAAGTTGACATGCTGTATTTTGTTGATTGCCATATCTAGCAATAAAAGTAGGAGAATGCCCTGAACAAACATTATTGGTGCTTGAGTGTCCTGTCTCTCACTTTAGTCCATTGGGGGACACCCTGGCAGCTTAGGTTGCGTTCTCTTTAATAAAGAGAGTTAACTTCAAGATCAATTCTCCTTGACTTACCTGTGACAAGAGAAAAGGAAAAATTAAAGGCTTTGTTTGATTCACAGTTTTCAGAAAATTTGTTTGATTGATTGTTTTCGAAACTGTTTTTTGAGATCTTTTTAGGAAATATTAAAAAGATAACTCCAAATTCTCAAAAATCATTTTTGATAAAAAATGAATAATAGTTGAAAACAAAATGTTCTTAAATACATTTTCTGAAAAAATATTGGTCTGTATGCATTCTTCTTGATTGGAGAGAGGTATGTGGAAAATATATTTGTCGGAAGTCATATTTGCAGCTCAAGCAAGAGGATCAGCTTCTTATGTTTTAAATTACTTAATTTCTTAAACAGGTTTGCAGATATGAAGTTGTTCGTTTTTTGAGCAGGTTTTGACCAACAACAATGATCCAGATGACGAATGACCCATGTCTCAAAAGTTGCAGAGCAAACTGCTAGAATGGACTGTTTTGTATTAATTTATCTGCGCTGCCATGCTAAATCACAAATTTAGTCCTCAGCATCCCGTGTGAGCAAAAAGCTTGAAGAATGAAAAGAGGGGATAAGTCTGTCGTAACTTCAGGCAACCACAGTGGTTAGTATGTTCCCCTGGAATAATCCCTGTACATCTTTGTTTCTCAGTCGTTCTTTGAACCAATTTTAATTTTTTCATTTCTTTTGTTGTGGGATTGTTTGTATCTGTGATGAATTAGAAATAAGGTCATGAATGTTTGATTTCGAGAACGTCAGTAGTTTTAAATTTCTATATATTGAGAAATTGAAGATATTTTGTTTGAGGTTTGAAATGAACATTGTCATATTGTTGTCATGTTACTGGTTGAGGTTGGAACTGTGATTTAATTTCAATTTGAAATGAACGTTTCAAGAAATAATCTTTCAGTAGATTATTTCTTGAAACTCTCTCTCATAACAAAGACTCGTTACGAGAGAGTTTTTGGTAACGAGTTTTTGGCAATAAGAAGAAATTGAAGACCAACAAAGAGATTTAATCTGATCATCTCTCTCTATTTCAATACGTGTGTGTAATTTGTTTTGATGCGTGATGATATTTGTGGAAAGATAAAGCAGAGATTACACAAGCCAAAAGATCTAGATCAAATACATCCAGCTTACTTACATGTAGCTTAAATTGTCGATTTTTTTTCATGTACTAGAATCTCTCAATGTTAGCTGAAACAGTACTTATTGAAGTTTAATAACTTTTTATGGGGTTACTTCATACTTGTAGATCCCATCAGTTCTTTGTATTGCAACATGAACCAGCAAATATATATATATATACACACACACACACATGTATATGTATCTCTGTTTCTTTCTCTCTTTTCTTTCCTATTATTTGAACTGAATTTTAGTGCATCTCCTTGGAGCATTGACCTTTTGTTATGTTTTCCCTTAGGCGGTGCAGGTTGTCCTTGTGTGGCGATTTGCTTTCGATTCGGACTTTTTAAACGTATTTCAGTCTGGTCTTACACCATTTCCAATTATAATAGTGGTTTTCTCTCATTTTTTCTCCATTCCCTTATTATTTGGTGAAAAAATGGGGCAAAAATACTTTAGTCTCTATTGGTCTCCTTTATTTCTCCATTTTTTCCTCATTTTTTGAATTTGGAGGAAAAAATGGGGTTAGTCTCTAATGTTATTTCTCATTTCTCTATTTTTTGATTTGAAAAATAATGAGTATTTATTTTCAAAATTCTTATTAATAAAATGAATTTCAAGAAAACTATTTATATTTGATGTTAAAAAATAACGAATATAAAAACCATAACATAAAACATAATTAACTTAAAATATTTCACTTATAATAAAATATTACATAAAACAAGATTTATATAAAACATTAAGCATAATTCCAATACGAGAGTGGGAGTAGTGAAGTGAACATGATAAGTATATTATTAAATGATACTTATCAATAATTAATTATAATATATTATTAAGAATTCTCAAATTTTTTTTAAAATTTCAGATCAAGGATGTTAGAGATCTTTATGTTATTAAAGAACCCAAACATCAAACATTTAGGTTCGACCATGCTGAAGACATCTTAAAGTACCATGAGAAATTGAGTGAACTTCTACCTGAATCTAGCCATGCGAATGATCTGAACTCTTCCCTCGAAGGTAATACTCCAAATTCTCAATACTCTGATGATGATTGAAGTTATTCAACAACATGAACTTAGGTCAAGTTACGAGGAAGGCCCACGTGAAGAAATGTTGCGAAGACAAATCGAATAATTGCCAATGACAAGGATTTGATGTGGCAAGAAATGATGAATAACTTTATCAAGAGTTGGAAAAGCAACGTGCAGTCAATTTTGCTATCAATCAGGACAAAGAAGCGCGAGTGAATATCTTGGTTAATCTTGAGTAACGTAAGCAAAAAAAGTTAGCTAATAAGCAACTAAAGTATACCATAAGGCAACAAGAGATGGAGATGAGAGTTGCAGAGAAATAATTTGAGATTATGAATAAGAATTTGAGTAATCTCACACCATTTAGCAAAGAATTTTGGACTCGTAAGAAATGAGTTATTATTCGCAATGCATACATGCCAAGAGCATCAAGAAACTTAGATTATAATGCATCAGGTAGTGGAGGCAGCGATAAAGACGTGTATGTCTTTGAGGTAGTATAATTTTGGTGAAATATTGCTGAAAATTATTATGAAGGAAATGAAGAAATCCTTAATTTAAACAATGATACTCAAAGGTGGATTTAGCTAGTAACTCCAAAGTGAGATTATTTGTTCATCTATGCATTTTTTGTTGTGATCCTTCTATTTTTTAGTGTGTTTAGTTAATTTCTCATTTAGTATTATTACCTTGTTTTAGTAGTAATATTAATTGTTGTTGTTAATTTTATTTTTGAGCTATCTATCTCATTTTCGTTTAATGATACGTTTGTATGGTTATTAAATGTATTGAATATGAATTTAATAGACATATCCGTTTATGGCCGACTCGATATTATTATTATATATATAAGCAATTAATAAAGAATAAAAATCAAATCAAATATATATATATATATAATTTAAATAAATAGTCATTATATTAATATACAAGAGTAAAATAGACAATTTTAAATGTTAAATATTAAATTTATCTCTCAATTAATATTTTTTATTTCATTGTGCCCACATTAATCACACAAAAATACTCTAAAAAAATAGGGACGTCTAAAAAAGAAATAAAATCAGTTAAAAAATTAAAAAAAGAAAAAAAGAAAAAAAATAAAAACAGGGAAAAAACAAAAGAAAAGCCAAAAAATAAATAAAATAAAAATACACTGAAAAAAAAGATGAAAATAGAAAAATGAAGAAGATATCAATATATATATATATAAAAGAAAAAAGAAGAAAAATCAAAAAAATAAAATTAAGAAAAATGAAATTAAAACAAAAAAATAATAAACATAAAATAAAAAAAGAACAAAGAACAAAAAGATAAACAAAAAAAAGGAAAAAGGGAACTAAAAACAAAAAACCGGGAAGAAGAAGAAGAAGAAGAACAGAAAAAAGTATATAAAAAAACAAAAAAAAAAAATCAGGGAAAAAAGGAGAAAAAAAAAAAGAAGCAAAAAACAGTTAAAAATTTAAAAAAACAAAGAAAAACATAAAAAAAAATGGAATAGAGAAAGAAATAAAAACAGGAAAGAAGGAAAATGGGAAAAAAAGAAGATAACAAAATATTTCTATTTATAAACAGAAATATTAGATAAAAAAAACAGGAAAAAAAACAGTTAAAACAGTTTAAAATAGAAATAAAATAAAAGAAAAATGATATTAAAAACAAAAAACAGAAGAAAAGAAGAAGAAAATAGGAAAATAGGAAAAAAGTAGATAAAATATAAAAAATAAAAACAGTGAATAAAGCAAGAAAAATAATAAGAAAAACATAGCTTAAAATAGTTGATTTTAAAAAAATTAAAAAAAAAAAAAAAAAGAAGAAGAGAAGGATAAAAAAGAAAAAAACAGTTAAAATATTAAAACAGAAAAGATGAAAAAGAGAAAAAAATAAAAACTGGGAATAAAAACAGGGAAAAAAATATAAAAATATAAAAAGAGAAAGAAGGAATAAAGGGAAAAAATGAAGATAACAAAAAAATATATATCTAAACAGAAATAATAGATAAAAACAGTAAAAAAAAATACAGTTCAAAAATTAAAACAGAAAAAAATAAAAAAATTAAACAAATAAAAACAGTTAAAAAAAGGAAAAAAGAAAAAATAGATAAAAAAACAGGGGCGAAATGAAAAAAAAAACAGAACAACAAACAGAAAAAAAGAAAGGAAAAAATGAAATTAAAAAAAAAAGATAAACAGGAAAAAAATGAAAAATGATATTAAAAACAAAAAAAAACAGAAGAAATGAAGAAGAAAAACAGAAAAATAGGAAAAAATTAGATAAAAAATAAAAACAGGGAATAAAGGAAGAACGAGAAGGAGAAAAAATAGAAAAAACTGTTGAACAAAAAATAAACAAATTAATTATAAATAGAAAGATTAGATAAAAAACAGAGAATAATAGAAAAAACAATATAAAAAGAGAAAGAAGGTAAAAAAAAAAAGATAACTAAAAAAATATAAATCTAAACAGAAATAATAGATAAAAAAAGTAAAAAAAGAGAAGAAAAAAACAAAGAAAAAAGTTAAAAAATGAAGAAAACAAAAGTTAAAAAAGTAAAAAAAAAAAGAAAAAGAAAAAGAAAGAAAAACTGAAAAAAAATCAGAAAAAGTAGATAATAAGAATAAAAATGGGGTAAAAAAGAAGATAACATAAAATATATTTATATAAAAAATGAAAAAAGTAAAAAATAGAAAAAAAGGAAATTAAAAAAACAAAAAAGATTTTAAAAAAATACATTTATATATAAACATAAAAAATAAAAAAATGTTAAAAATTATAAATAATTAAAAAAAGAATTAATAAATGTAAAATAAATATGAAAAAATTATGAAGAAAAAGAAAAATGAAATTAAAACAAAAAAGATAAACAGAAAAAAAATGAAATTAAAAACAAGAAAAAAACAGAAGAAGGAAAAAAAAAAGAAAAAAAAAGAAAATGATAAGCAGAAAAAAGAAATAGAAAAATGATATATTAAAAGGAAAAATAGAAGAAAAGAAGAAGAAAAACAGAAAATATAAAATATAATAAAAGCAAGAAAAAAAGAAGAAGAAAATAGATAAAAACAGTAATTTTTTTTAAAAAAAAAGTTGACAAAAAATTAAACAAATTATTTATAACAGAAAATTAGATAAAAAAAAAGGAAAAAAAATGAACAAACAGTTAAAAAGAAAAATGAAATTAAAAAAAAAAGAAAAAAGAAATTAAAAACAAAAAACAAAAGAAAAGAAGGAGAAAAATAGGGGAAAAAATAAAAACAGGAATAAAGCAAGAAAAATAGAAGAAAAATAGAAGAAAAAAACAGTTCAAAATTTAAAAACAAGAAAAAAGCATATAAAAGAGAAAGAAGGGAAAAGGGAAAACAAGAAGATAATTACAGAAAAAAACAGTTCAAAAATTAAAAACAAGAAAAAAGCATATAAAAAGAGAAAGAGGGGAAAAGGGCAAAACTGTAAAGAAAAACACAGTTCAAAAACTAAAAACAGAAAAAAGCAAAAAACAACAAAACAAAGAAAAATAGTTAAAAACTGAAAAAAGTAAAACAAAGAAAAAAGCAGAAAAAGTATATTTATATAAAAAAATGAAAAAATAGAAGGAAAAAAAACAGAAAAAATACATTTATATGTTAAATTTTTTTAAAAAAATACATTTATATATAAACTGAAAAAAGAAAAAACGGAAAAAGAAAAACAGAAAAAAAATGAAAAATGAAATTAAAAACAAGAAAAAAACAGAAGAAGGAAAAAAATGAAATTAAAGCAAAAATTGATAACCAGAAGAAAAAAAAAAGAAAAATGATATTAAAATCAAAAAACAGAAGAAAAGAAGAAGAAAAACAGAAAATAGGAAAAAGTAGATAAAAATAAAAAATAAAAACAGGGAATAAAGCAAGAAGAAAAACAGAAAATAAGAAAAAAAGTAGATAAAATATAAAAACAGGGAAAAAAGCAAGAAAAACATAGCTAAAATAGTTGAGTTTTTTTAAAAAAAAAATAGATAAAAAATAAAATATTTATAGCAGAAAAAATGCATAAAAACAGGGGAAAAAATGAAAAAACAGTTAAAATATGTAGGAAAATAAAAAATAAAAAATTAAATAGTTAAAAAATTTAAAAACATATAGGAAAAGAAAAAAGAATAAGGAGATAGAAAAAGTGGGGGGAAAAACAGAAGATAAAAAATATATATTTATACGTAAACAGAAAAAAGAAGAATAAAAGGAAATTAAGAGCAGAAAAAAAGAATATATATATATATATATATATATATATATATATATGTAAACAGAAAAAAACAAAAAAAAACACATTGAAAGAATTAAAAACAGTAAAAAAAGAATTTAAAAAACAGGATAACTAAAAAATAAAAAAAAGGAAGACAACGAAATATATAAACATAAAAAAAATAGGAAAATAGGAAAAATAAAAATTAAAAAACAAGAAAAAGGAAATTTAAAAATAGAGAAAAAGTAGATTAAAACAGAAGAAAAATAGAAAAAATTTAAAATAAATAGAAAAAAGGAAAAAAAATTATAAAACAAAAAAAACAAAAAAAAGAAGATAACAAAAAAAATATATACAGTGAAAAAATAAGTAGAGCAGAAAAAAATTAAAAGAAGTAAAATAACAGTAACAAGAGAAAAAAGAAAAAAAAATAGGGAAAAAGGAAAACTGAAAAAAACATAGAAATATTAAAAAGTATAACAAAGAAAATATATATAAACAGAAAAAATGAATAACAGCAGAAAAAATAGAAAAAATAGGGAAAAATAGAAGAAAAAAATACTTAGAAAAAAAAAAAGGAAAAGAAAATTAAAAAAACAGAGAAAAAACCGAAAAAAGTTGATAAAAATAGAAGGAAAAAAAAAGAAGATAAAATAAATATATATCTATAAAAAGAAAAAACTAAATAAAAACAGTAAAATAATTGAAACAAAGTGGACAAAAATTGAAAGGAACAAAAGAAAGAAAAAATAAGATAACAATATATATATATATATATAAAGAAAAAAAGTTAAAAAATTAGCAAACAGTAAAAAACAAAGATAACTAAAATATCTATACATAAAAACAGAAAAAAGGAAGAAAAACATAAATAAAAACAATTAAAAATTAAAACCGAAAAAAGGAAAAAAACATGAGAAAATAAAAAAAAAATACAGGGAAAAAATAAAACATGGAAAAAATGAAAATGTAAGTAGAAAAAATAGTTCAGAAATCGAAAAAATAAAAAAAATAAAAAAACTAGGGGAAAAACATAAGAAAAAAGGAAAATGGAAAAATGTTAAAAAAATAAATAAGAAAAAGAATTTAAAAAAAGGGATAGCAGAAAAAAAAAACCATTAATAAAACAGAAGAAAAAAAAAAGTATATATAATTAAAAGTAGTAAAAAAAAGAAAAAAGGAAAAAGAAAATGAAAAATGGAAAAAATCTTTAAAAAAGAAAAAGGAGACAACAAACAAAAAAAATACATTTAACAGACAGAAAAAAAGAATTAAAAATGGAATATAAAAATGGAAAAAAGAAAAAACATAAAATAACAGAAAAAAGGGGAAAAATATTTTGAAAAATAAAAATTAGATTAAAAATATGAAAAAAAATAAAGAAAAACAAAAACAAAAACAAAAACAAAAACAAAAACAAAAACAAAAACAAAAACAAAAACAAAAACAAAAACAAAAACAAAAACAAGAACAAGAACAAGAACAAAAACAAAAACAAAAACAAAAACAAGAACAAGAACAAGAACAAGAAACAGAAAAATAAGAAAAAAATAGATAAAGAAGAAAAACTTGGAATAAAGGAAAAATGAAATTAATGAACAGAAAAAATAAAAAAGTATTTATAAACAGAAAAATAATATAAACAAAATAAAGATAAGAAAACAGTTAAAACAGTTTAAAATAGAAAATAAAAGAAAATAAAACAAACTGAAAAAGAAAATTTAAAATATAAAATTTAAATAATAAACAGAAGAAAAGAAGAAGAAAAACGGAAAAAAGTAAATAAAATATGAAAAATAAAAACAGGGAATAAAGGAAGAAAAAAAATAAAAAACAGTTGAAAAATATTAAAAAAATTATTTACATAAAGGAAAATTATATAAAAAATTGTGGAAAAAATGAAAAAAGAACTTTAAAAAACATGAGGAAAAAAATAAAGAAAAAAATGTAAATGAAAATTAAAAAAAAAGATAAACAGAAAAAAAAATGAAAAATAACCTTGAAAAAAGAAGAGGAAGAGAAGGAATAAAAAAAGAAAAAAACAGTTAAAAATTAGAACAGCAAAAAAATGAAAAAGTGAAAAAAATGAAAACAGGGAAAGAAAGAGAAAGAAGGAATAGAGGGGAAAAAATGAAGATAACAAAACCTATATATATGTAAACAGAAATAATAGATAAAAACAGTAAATAAAATACAGTTCAAAAATTAAAACAAAAAAAAACAATAAAACAAACAAAAGCAGAAATTTTTTTTAGAAAAATGAGATAAAAAACAGGGGGAAAATGAAAAAAACAGTTAAAACAGTTTAAAATAGAAGAAAAAAATAGAAAATCAAACAGAAAAAAAGAAAGGAAAAAATAAAAATAAAAAATGAAATTATAACAACAAAAGATAAACAGAAAAAAAAATGAAATTAAAAACACAAAAAAAAGAAGAAAAACCGAAAAAATAGATAAAAAAAAGTTGAAAAAAAACAGAGAGATAGATACAAAATAAAAAAATCATTTATAAATAGAAAGATTAGATAAAAACAGGGAATTAATAGAAAAAACATATAAAAAGACATAGATGGGAAAAAGGGGAAAAAAGAAGATAACTAAAAAAATATATATCTAAACAGAATAATAAATAAAAACAGTAAAAAAAAAAAGAAAAACTGATAAAAATCACAAAAAAAAGTAGATAAATGAAAAAGGTAAAAAAAAGAAGATAACATAAAATATATGAATATAAAAAATGAAAAAAGCAAAAAACAATTAAAAAATGAAAAAATAGCTAAAACTAAAATCAAAAACAAGAAGAAGAAAAAGGGAAAAAATAAAAACGAAAATGAAAAAAGAAGGAAAAAACAGGAAAAAAAGGAAGAAAGGAAAGAAAAAAATAAAAATGAAAATGAAATTAAAACAAAAATTGATAAACAGACCTAAAAAAAACAGTTCAAAAATTAAAAAGAAAAGAAGAGAAAAGCATATAAAAAGAGAAAGAGGGGAAAAAAGAAGATAACTAAAAAAATACATATATCTAAACAGAATAATAAATAAAAAGAGTAAAAAAAAAAAGAAAAACTGATAAAAATCACAAAAAAGTAGATAAAATGAAAAAGTTAAAAAAAGAAGATAACATAAAATATATTAATATAAAAATGAAAAAATAGATAAAACTAAAATCAAAAACAAGAAGAAGAAAAAGGGAAAAAATAAAAACGAAAATGAAAAAAGAAGGAAAAAACAGGAAAAAAAATAGAAAAAAAAGGAAGAAAGGAAAGAAAAAAATAAAAATAAAAATTAAAAAATTGATAAACAGAAAAAAAAACAGTTCAAAAATTAAAAAACAAGAAAAAAGCATATAAAAAGAGAAAGAGGGAAAAAGGGGAAAAAAGAAGATAACTAAAAAAATACATATCTAACAGAATAATAAATAAAAACAGTAAAAAAAATAAGAAAAACTGATAAAAATCACAAAAAAGTAGATAAAATGAAAAAGGTAAATAAAATATATTAATATAAAAATGAAAAAAGCAAAAAACAATTTAAAAATAAAAAAACAGATAAAACTAAAATAAAAAACAAGAAGAAGAAAAAGGGAAAAAGTAAAAACGAAAATGAAAAAAGAAGGAAAAAACAGGAAAAAAAAAAGAAAAAAAAGGAAGAAAGGAAAGAAAAAAATTAAAATAAAAATGAAATTAAAACAAAAATTGATAAACAGAAAAAAAAACATTTCAAGAATTAAAAAACCAGAAAAAATCATATAAAAAGATAAAGAGGGGAAAAGGGAGAAAATGAAGATAAAAACAGTAAAAAAAAACAGTTCAAAAATTAAAACAGAAGAAAACAAAAAACTATAAAACAAAGAAAAAAGCAGAAAAAGTATATTTATATAAAAAATGAAAAAATAGGAAAAAAATCTGAAAAAATATAAAAACATAAAAAACTAAAAGAATGAAAAAAAAACATAAAAAAGAAAAAGATAAAGGTAATTAAAAAAATATATAAAAAGAAAGTAAAAAGAAAAAAGAACAAGATGATATAAGTAAAAATAGGAAAAAGGAAATTAAAAACAGAAAAAAGTAAATAAATAATAATAATAAAAATAGAAAAAAAAGGAAAACAAAAAAAATAGGAAAAAACTGTAAACAGATTAAATACAGAAAAAAATTGAAAAACAAAGAGAAACATAAATAAATGAAAAAGAGAGAGAAAAAAAACACATAAGAAGGAAAAATTGAAAAATAGATAAAAGCAGTAAAAAAAACACTTCAAAAATAAAAAAAGCAAAAAAGCAAAAATTAATTAAACAAAGAAAAACGGAATATAGTCAGAAAAATTAGATAAAAAACAGGGGGAAAATGAAAAAAAAAACAGGACAACAAACATATAAAAAGAAAGAGAAAAATAAAAAAAATAAAAAATAAAAAAATAAACAGGAAAAAAATGAAAATGATATTAAAAACGAAAAAAAAATAATAAATGAAGAAGAAAAACAGAAAAATAGGAAAAAGTTGGTAAAAAAAATAAAAACAGGGAATAAAGGAAGTACGAGAAGAAGAAAAACTAGAAAAAACTGTTATTAAAAATAAAAAGGTTAGATAAAAAACAAAAAGACAGTGGACTAGAAAAAGAGTACACATACATTCTTCTTTTTTGCAACAGCTACTAGAACAAAAAAGGTAAACAGAAAAAAAGTAGATTGAAAAAAGGTAATTAGGAAAAAAAGAAAAGAAAAATGAAATGAAAAAAAACAGGGAATAAAGGGAAAAAAGGAAAAAAAAAAAAAAAGAAAAGAAAAACACAGTTAAAAATTAAAACAGAAAAAAATTGATAAAATTAACAGGAAAAATAGAAGATAAACACACAAAAGAAGAAAAAACAGGAAGAAAAAAGTAGATAAAGATATAAAATATATACATATATATACATATATATATATAAATAGGAAAACAGAAAATGGAAGAAAAAAAACCCAGAGAAGTAGATAGAAAGAAAAAAAAGAAGATAACAATATTTATATATAGATAGATGGATAAAAATAGGAAAAACAGAAAAACAATAAAAATATAGATAAAAACAGTTAAAAAATTAAGAAAGAAGATAACAAAAAAAATAACATCAAAGAAAAAAATAACGAAAAAAAGGGATGACAGGAAAAAAAAACATAGTAAAAAAGAGAAAAATAAATAAATAACAAAAAAAAGTAGATAAAAAAAGAAAAAGAGATAACGTAAAAAACAACAAAAGACAAAAAGTAGGGGAAAAAAGAATAAAAAATAGTGGCAACAAAGAAAAATTAGATAAAAATAGAAAAAAGAAAAAAAACCAGAAAAAATACATGAAAACAGAAAAAAGCATAAAACAATGAAACAAAAAACAGTTAAAAAATTTAACACAAAAAACGAAGAAAAATAGAAAAAATTAGATACAAATAAAAAAAAAGGAAAAACAAAAAAAGGAAAAAAGAAGATAATATAAAATAAATTTACATATAAAACGAAAAAAACACAAAAAAAAATTAAAAAACAGTTTAAAAAAATCAAAAATTAGAAAAAAAGAAAACATATAAAAAGAAAAAAGAAGGTAATAAAGAAGATAAAAAATATAAACATCGAGAAAGAAAAACAGATAAAAACAAGTAATAAAAAAAAGAAGAAAAAAGTTCATAAAAATAAAAAGGGAAAAAAGAAAATAATATAAAATATATTTAGACATAAAAATAAAAAATAACAAACAGAAAAAGTTAAAAAACAGTTAAAAAATCAAAAATTAGAAAAAAGGAAAATCAAAACAGAAAAAAATGGAAGAAGAAAATAAAAAAATAAATTAAAACCAAAAAGAAAAAGAAAATAGAACAAAAAGATAAACTAAAAAAAAAGGAAATTAAAAAAAAGAAAAACAGGAAGAAAAACAGAAAAAAGTAGATAAAAACCGAAAATAAAAACAGGGAAAAAAGGAAGAAAAAAAATGAAACAAAATTTAAAAAAGAAAAAATGGAAAAGCGTAAAAAATAAAATCAGGGAAAACAGAAAAAACTAGAAGAAAGAAAAAAACATATAAAAAGAAAAAAAAAGAATATATAAAAAATATGTATGCAAACAGAAAAAAATGATAAAAATATTAAAAAAATTAAAAAATAAAGAAAAATTGAAAATAAATGTTAAAAAATTAAAAACAAAAAACAAACAAAAGAAAAAAAGTAGATAAAAATGAAAAAATGAAAAAAAATATTAAAATATAAAATGGATGGATTAAAACATATAAAAAGTAAGGAAAAAAGCAGAAAAAGCAGGAAAAAAAAATCAAAACGTAAAAAAAATAGAAGAAAAAAGAAAGTCAATTGAAAAAAAAATTAAGAAAGAAAATAAAGAAAATAAATAAATATATATAAATAAAAGCAAAATGGAAAAAAATAGAAAAAATAAAACAAAGAGAAAAGAAAAAGAAAAGAAAAAAAAAGTTAAAAAATTAAAAATAGAAAAAAAATATTAAAAGAGCAACAAAAATTAAAAAAAGAAATAAAGGGAGAAAAAAAACAAGGAAAAACAAAAAATTGAGATAAAAATAGAAAAAGAAAACAATGAAAAAACCAAAAATACAAATAAAAAACATAAAGCAAAAAAAAAATAAAGAAGAAGATAACAAAAAAATGGAATAAAAACAGGAAAAAATAAAGAAAAAGAAAAATTAAATTAAAAATAAAAAAATTGAATAATAAGAAAAAAAAATAGATAAAAAAGAAAAAAAGGAATAAAGGAAAAATAAAATTAATAAACAGAAAAAAGAAAAAAAAGAAAAAAAGAAAAAAAAAGCAAAAAAGAAAATAAAATATAAATAATAAAAAACAGGGAATAAATGAAGAAAAAATAAAAAAACAGTTAAATTTTTTGAAAAGTAGATACAAAACATAAAATTATTTATAAAAAGAAGACTTAGATAAAAATCAGGAAGAAATCAAAAAAAAATTAAAACAGTTTAAAATAGAAAAGAGAAAAAAGCAGACAGAAGAAAAAAATAAAGAAAAAGAAAAATGAAATTAAAACAATAAAAGATAAACAGAAAAAAATTGAAAAAGGTAAAAAAAGAATATAACATAAATATATTAACATAAAAAAATAGATAAAAAGGAAATATAAAAAATAAAAAAATGATATTAAAAAAATACATTTTTATATATAAACAGAAAAAATAACAAGCGGAAAAAAGAAGGGGAAAAAATGTAAACCAATAAATATGAAAAATTCAGAAGAAAAATAAAAATGAAATTAATACAAAAAAGAGAAAAAAGAAAAAAAGAAAAATGAAATTAAAAAACAAGAAAAAGGAAAAAAAATAAAACCATGAAAAAAAAAGGAAAACGAAAATGAAAAAAGAAGGAAAAAAACACGAAAGAAAAGTCTAAGCAAGCAAGCAATAGGAAAAGAAAAAAAAGAAAAAAAAATGAAATTAAAACAAAAATTGATAAACAGAAAAAAAAAAGTTAAAAAGTTAAAAACAAGAAAAAAGCATATAAAAAGGGAAAGAGGGGAAAAGGGAAAAAAAGAAGATAAAAACAGTAAAAACAAAAATTAAAAACAGAAAAAAGCAAAAAACAGCAAAACAAAGAAAAACAGTTAAAAAATGAAAAAAGGTTAAAAATGAAAAATGAAAAAAGTAAAAAACAAAGAAAAAATCAGAAAAAAGTATATTTATATAAAAAATGATAAAATAGAAGAAAAAAAAAACAGAAAAAATACATTTATATGTTAAAAAAAAACAAAAATACATTTATAAACAAAAAAATAAAAAACGGAAAAAAGAAGGAAAAATATAAATATAAAAAAATTAAAAGAATAAAAAAATTATAAAAATGAAAATAATCAAAAAAAAAAGAAAAAGTAAAATGAAAAGAAAAATAAAAAAAAAATCAAGAAGATATAATGAAAAAATAGGAAAAATAAGAAGGAAATTAAAACCAAAAATATAGAAAAAAAAGTTTAACGAAAACAGAAAAAAGTAAATAAAAAATAAAACTAGGGAAAAATGGAAAAGAAAAAAAATATTAAAAAACTGTTAAACAAATTAAATACAGAAAAAAAATGTAAAACAAAGAGAAACATAAAAAAATGAAAAAGAGAAAAAAAAATATAAAACACAAACGAAGGAAAAATTGAAAAATAGATAAAACCAGTAAAAAAACGGTTCAAAAATAAAAAAGCAAAAAATAATTAAACAAAAAAAAGCTCAAAATTGAAAAATTAAACAAAATAGAAAAAACAAAAAACAAGTAAAACTAAGAAAAACAGAAAAAAAAACAGGAAAAAAGAAAAGGCAAAAAAATTAAAACATAGAAAAATAAAAACAAATAAAGGAAAAAAGATATAGAAAAAGTTAAAAAATTAAAAACAGAAAAAAGGGAAAAAAGGTAAAATGAAAAAAAAGATATCAATATATATATAAACAAAAATGTATTAATTTTAAGACTCCTCTCAGCAAGAGAAATATAAAAATGTATAATTTTTTTTATCAAGCAGTTAAAAAAAACTGGAACATCTTTCTTATTTTTTTTTTAAAATATTAGCCCAAACTAGACCTAAATATCTTTCTTATTTTGGTAAAATATTAATGTGAAAATCTACCCGAGTGACTAGAGAGGCGAAGATTGGAAACATAAAAAAAAAGTAGATAAAAACAGTAGAAGAGATAAAAAAAAAAAAAAAAAGAAGAAGTAAAAACAGCAGAAAAATAAGGGAAAAAAGTATATAAAAAAGACAGAAAAAATAAAAACAGGGGGAAAAAACAGAAAAAGTATAAAAATGGAAAAAAATAAAAATAAAAATAAAAAATTTAAAAAAGTAGATAAAAAAGGGAAAAAAGAAGAAAAAAACTAAAAATAGAAAAAAAATTACAAACAAAAAAAAAATGAAAAAAATTGAAAAACATGAAAAAACAGAAGAAAAAATTAGAAAAAGAAAAAAATTAAAACCATAAAATACTGTAAAAAAAAGGAAAAATTTACAAACAAAAAAAACATGAAAAAATTGAAAAACATGAAAAAACAGAAGAAAAAATTAGAAAAGAAAAAAATTAAAACCATAAAATACTGTAAAAAACAGGGGGAAAAAAGTACATAAAGGAAAAAGAAAAAAAAAAGGGGGGGAAAGGTAGAAAAAAAAAAAACACAGAAAAAAGTAGATAAGAATAGAAAGAAAAAAAGATAACAAATATATATATAAACAGAAAAAATAGATAAAAACAGTAAAAAAAAACAAACAGAAAAAGTAGATAAAAATGACAAGTTACCAAAATAATTGCAATAATCTGAAGAACATAATGAAAAACTGTAGTAATTAGGCGAACTACATGCACTAAAATGGAAGATCCCAACAAACTAAAAATTCTGAAACAACTTTTTAATTTTTAATTAGGCGAACTACCTGTTTTTAATTTTTAATTTTTTTTCTCTATTTTCTCTACTTTATCCCTGTTTTCTCTTTTCTTTTTAATTTTTTAACTGTTTTTTTTACCTTTTTCTTCTTTTTTTTTTTTAAATTTTTTCTGTACCTTTTCCTTTTTTTACCTTATATATCCCCCCCCCCCCCCTGTTTTTACCTTTTTTTCCTTCTGTTTTTATTTTCTTTTTCTTTTTTCTTTTATTTTTGAACTTCTTTTTTCTTTTTTTATCTATTTTTTCTGTTTTTATATATATATATATATAAACAGAGAGGATATTGCTTGTGATTAGCGAGAGAAGAATTGCAATTAGTTAATCACAAACAAATTTTTAACTATTTTTTTTTTGACTTTTTTCTTCTTTTTAATGTATTTTTATTTTTTCTGTATATATCCCCCCGCCCTGTTTTTTCCGTTTTTCCCTTGTGAAGCCACTTTTTAGCTTGGTGAAACTTTTTTCTCTAAAATAGCATATTTATAATATGTTACGCACTCAGTTAGTTTAGTTGTTAATGTTGAAGCTGATATAATAATGGTTGTCATTAGGGTTAATTACACTTTACACCCTTCACTTTCTATCAGTCAACC
>BRYE01000003.1:1170000-1172500 GCA_030159115.1 Actinidia arguta var. hypoleuca
TCGAGGGAAGCAAAGCAGGCACCTCAATGCGAACTCATCCCATGGCCGAGCCACCAAACCCGAGGGAGCTTCCTACACCCACCTAAGCTAGTATGACACCATCAAGGTGCTCTTCTGTGTCCAAATATATTTGAGATCCATGCAGGTTTTTAAATATCGGTACTTAGAGAAAATTTGACCTTCTGATATCAATACTTTAGTAAATACTGATACAGAGCCGTATCACCGATATTGAGACCATTACCGATACAGCGATGGACTGATTTAAAATGCTGGATCAGAGGTACCGCTCGATGGATACCATGGAGAAGCGCGCTTGGCTACATGGTGAGTATGCCTTAATGCTGGAGGGGACAACTGTGGGAGGAATCATACTTGAATGGAGAGTCATTATCCGGGCATTGGCCTGTGGGTGGATTGCTTAGTATGCTGATCGTATGCTGAGAGTGGTTACTCAATCGGGGGATCTTCAACAGAGTCGGGGGTGAGCTGCAACGAGTCTAAAAAAGCTTGTCCTTAATGTCTAGGCTCAAGGATAGGGCGGTCGTGTACCCTCTACTCACTCGGCAAAGCTCAACTCCATAGGGAAGCACATGGAGGCTTTCAATTGGCCCACCTATCACCTCACAATGCCGAGACATGTCTCCAATGCTTTGGAGTCACACAGCAATACTATAGTGCTTGGATGACCACATTTTCTAGCTACATCTTGTTTACCATCTTCTGTGACACATGCACCATCGTATGACATTGTCCCACAAGAATTCTAATAATTGCCAACCATTGTGGGTGTGCCACATCATATGATGCCAAAATACATTTTTCTGCAACTCTACAAGCCTTTGTCCCAATTACGGTAGATTGACCATATGGATTCATTTCCTCCAGTTGATTCTGTTTGAAGTTTTATTCTCAGTTACATTTAAGGCAATTACGTACCTCCTTAACCCCCACCCCCACACTCACCCTATGTTCTCCATATTCTTCATCTATTTCTTTTATCCACATGGATCAAATCACTCCTTAGTGACGTGTTAATTGGTCTACGAGTAACGAGTGCGATTTTTCTACTTGAAGAAAATGACCACGATCGTCATCCTGTCTTAGTGCTGCATCTAGATCAGGAAAGAGTAATTTCTACTTGAAAACGTAGTGCTAGATCTAAATTGGGAAATAAGAATTTCAACTTCCAAAAGGCAGCACGGTCCACCGCTCATTTCTTTTTCAGGGTGTCTAAGTTAAAGAAGCAATTAATAAGGAAAAAATGTGTTTGGTGGTGGAGACGGAATCTGGTTTACTGGTTTATATCAATATACTTTTGATCCTCACCACTCACCAACATGACAGCTCAATTTATTCAAGACGGGTGCTCAAAGGTTAAGCGGCAATTGATAGACAAAACTTGTTTGGCGGTCAGGATTCAGGAAATGGAATCTTTATACTAACATATTTTGGTATCCAACACTAGCCAACATGATTGGAAACCGGGCTCCATCGAGAGAGATATCCGAGATATTTGAGCTAAAAAAGCTGAGTATGATGCCATCAATCATTAATTTACAAATTTACTATCAATAAGTAAGGGAACACATAACTCACATCCAGAGCCGTTTGGGATTTTCTCTCGATCGAAATGATGGCAAGGTCAGAAGTGGCATTACAGGACAGAACTATGTGCTCAAATCTCCCATCCACTGGCACTGCTGTCCTAACAACTGGAGGAAACCTACCACATCTGTAAGAAGAAAATGAAGAGAGAATGTCTATACATAATTGAATCGATGACGTTTTTCACACACAAAACACCACAAATTTTTAACCAAAAAGATTGCTTTTTAGTGTTCAATGTGGAAAAAAAACCCACGAAAGCATGAAATCACTCACTTGCACATATAGAAGACCTTTCTAAAAATCAGTGTTTCTAATTCAAAAGATGAACGTCCCCAAACCCCAAAAGCATCACTTCACTTAGAAGGGTTTTCTATAAATGTTGACAACAGATAAGATATATAAGAGCATCACGAACTCATCTTTCATTTCTTCATTTTGGAGTATCAACTCATCCCAACCCATCCTCTAAAACTCTCATCTTTTCGAGACAATGAGTTTTGATCCTTCAAATATGAAGAATGAAGAGGATTTTCCTCTAATTGAGAGGATGAAAATTCAACCCTTCAAATGCATATAATTTTTAAAATACAAATTACTTCGCTATAAAATTAGTATAATTGAAAATATATTCAATCTACCTTTAAATTGAGACCAATATTAAGTATATTTAATGAAAATTTCAAAAATAATAATTTAATTTTTTTGAAGGAAAGTAAAAAAAATGGTTGAATTTTGGAGAGATAAGAGTGAGATTTTTTATAAAAGATACAAACGGAAATAGAGTTTTGATTGTTTTGGAGATGCTCAAAGATATAACATAACTATATACCAAGATAAATAGCATATTTGCAAGAGAAAACTACAATAGATCTAATCATAATCTTCATTC
>BRYE01000003.1:1177500-1180000 GCA_030159115.1 Actinidia arguta var. hypoleuca
AACGGAATGGGCAATTAGTAATACAACTATAAACTTTGAGAGGAGAATGTAATTTCTAAAACATCAAAGGTACTAATGTTATTGAGACAAAACTGGGGGGAAATCAGTAAATTTGACCCTAAAAAAAATTCCCATGATGAATCTTTTTTTTTTTTTTTTAAATGGCAAATCAAAAATCATTTTGTATTTTGTTTGGATTAGCAATAGAGAAAATAAAAAAAGAAAGAAAGAATGGAAGAAAGTAGATTCTCTCGTAATTTTTTTAGATATATATTTTATGAAAAATGCTAAAAACAGTCCAAAAGACTATCGATAGTGTATAGAAAAATATAAAAAGCGTATTGAAAAGTGTGAAAAGTATATCAAAAACTATTTTTTTTTATTATTTTATGTTTCTTATTGACCGCTCATTGGACAGTCAATAGCAGGACCCATATTTTATAATGAAAATTAATTTGTATTATCTTTATATACCTACAATCTTTGTGTTTTCTCGAGTAATTACGACAATTAGCATTTAGCTCGTTCCTTTTATCTTTATATCTCTCCATTTTGGAGATTCTACAGAGAAAACGTTTTCTCTTTCTTTTTTTATTCTATTTCTCTCTCCCTTTTATGATCCAAACAAGCGATATTGTAGTAAGGATTAAAGTGAAACAGGCAATAGTATTAGGGGGGTAAAGTGTGAGTTAACTTTTTTTCTCTCATATCTCTAACAAACCGTAATTACCCATTTGTCTCCGATTGTGCTCGTTAATGTGACGTGAAACGTGAACGGTCCTAACCAATCACATCACATGAAAATGTTAAATGTTCCTCCCTCCATTTCACGTAATCAAATCAATAAATACTATATTTTTATAAATAATTTTATTTTTATTTTTAAACCAATCAAAATATCTTGATTTTTTATACATTTTTCAAAATCATAAAAAACAATATAAATCAGAAATTATAGACAATATAAATCAAAAATTATAAACGATTTTTGAGATGTCAAAAATAATAAAAGTGGATTAACAATATGGGACTGAGGGAGTAAATGAGTGTGAATTTTCAATAAAATGACTTAAAATGGTTCAGAGAATAATAAATTAAAAACTAAAATAACTTGACTTTGTTTGGGTTAGTTTTTTTTTTAGATTTTTTAGTTGATTTTATTTTTTATTTTAAAAAAAAATTATTTAATCAAAATTTTATACTTTTTCTATTTGTCTTCACAAGAGAAATTTGAATTTTTTGTCTTTAGCAATTTTTTTTAAAAATTTTGAATAATTTTTTTATATTTTTCTCATCAACAGGAATCAAAAAAGTATAAACTTTTGATTAAACTTGAAAAAAAATCACTAAAGACAACGTCTTGTATTTTCTAGCAAAACAAGATCTCAAAAAGTTTTAGAAACATAATAATTCATTTTTCGTTCATTTATGACATACCCATTTTTTATAAATATATTTCAAATTTTCAAGTAATTTTTATTGCTTCTTTATTTATTTTGATAGGATATTATTTATTTATTTGAAATAAAAAAAAAAGACTTTCTTAACAAATACTCCTAATTGCCAACGGTGCTACTAAATGTAAATCAAAGTGTCTCAGGACACTCCCCCAAATATTTTTTTTATTTATTACAATTATACCCTCACCCAAAACTACTATTATGGACAAATAAAAAAAAAGTAATCTTACCATAACTCAATACATTAAGGAACACCCCCATCTTTTTCATCTTCCATCTTTCGCCTCCACTGACATCTTCTCGACAAGAAGCAACCCCTGCATACTTTTTTTCTTCTCCCTAAAGCATCAAACATCTACACATTTTTTTCAGTAAATAATTAAACCCTATATCACCTCTTACCTCTCCTATCTTCAATGTGTGCAATGTAATAAAGAATAAATTAATCACCAGAAAAAATATTTATTTCCCTTTATTACAGTTGAACCATCTAAGCGCTCAAGAGGGGGCTATGAAGAGAGAGAGAGAGAGAGTATGCAGAGTTGCCCCATGGGATAACAACGGTGGTAGAGGAAGGGAGTTAAGGCAGTGGTCGAACCAGGGGTGACGGGTCCAGGCAGGGAGTTGCGCTGCAGTGGCCCTAATAGCTGCGATGGTCGTTGATGCATGCACGGCGATGGTAGAGGCAAGTGGTTTGTTGCGGTGGTCTAGGTTTAGAAGATAAATGTGAAGAGGATAGTTTTAGGGTCACGGGGTGTACCGAATGAATTAGGTTAGTTTTAGGTATTTCAGAAAAAGATGGTTTGTGGAGGGTATTTTTGTATTAAAGTGACTTGTATTGGGATAAATTTGTAAATTCAAAATGGAATTAAGGTGTACTTAGAATGTGGGTGTCCTGCGACCACTTTGGTTTGCATTTAGAAGCTCCCAATTGCCAATTGGCATTGAACCCGGTTCCAAAATTACCCTCACTCTTTCCTTATAATCTCTATCCAACTCCAAGGGTAGTGCTATAAAAAGAAGCGCACAGCTCAAAACCC
>BRYE01000003.1:1188836-1191336 GCA_030159115.1 Actinidia arguta var. hypoleuca
ATTGCATAAATTTTGTTTTTGTATTGTTAATTTATTAAGCGGTGTATGGAAGAAAGTCAATAGTAAAAAATAAATCGAATTTGTCATCGCAGCAGCTCATGAGTTTAACGCCAAATTTGCTGTATACTTCTTTTTAAAGTTTTATTACTTTTTTTAATTTATAAATCACCCTTATGATCAATCAACAATAACGGTTTCTAAAAAATTTCTAAACAAACTATGAAAGTAAACTCGTAAAACTACTAAAATCTATCTTGTCATTTGATGAAAAATCCACTTAGTAACAATTATGCATCCCCACTCATACGTTTTTCCTTTGAAGACTAATTCATTAAAAAAATTATTATTTTTTGGTTATTTCCACATAATTTGTGAGAATTTGGTAGTCTGTTATGTTCATTCGTGTTGAGTCGTGTGCAAGATATTTAGCAAAGACTAGCAAAATCAAAGTCCCATCTATAGGCAAGTCACCTTGATGATAGAGGCAAAAAGAAAAAGACAAAAAGATAAATTACACAGATTGACCCCGAGTCTTCATATAGTTTCTGGAAACCTTTCCTCAGATTTTTAAAATAACATTAACTTCCTTTCAACTTCACTTTTCTCTATTTCTCTCATGCTTTACCCTTGTTTAGTTGTTTTATAAGTCCAGTTTGTTTACTCATCTTAAAAGTCAGTGAATATTATGATTGGCTTAAAAAATGTGATCCAACACTTTAAATGAGATCCATTCTAGCCAATCACATGCAAAGGTAGCGTTAGCTTACTTATAAAGTCGGTAAATTAAATTACTTGTGCTCAATTTTATTTAACTGACCACAACATGACCTTAATATTCATGCATGAAGGAAAAAAGTGGTATCATCCTTTCGACTTCCAATCCCCACCCACCACCTTTGATCTCACCTCCCACGAAAGACTCACTCTTCTCCCTCACCACTCAACCAGTAACGTCATCTCTTGGTAAGTCTGACATAGAGGATTAGTGTTATTTTACAAACTTGAAGGAATATTTTAGGCATTGTCAAAAACTTCAATGAAGTTAAGAGTAATTTGTGTAAAAATAGTCATAACCATGATAGCAACCTTCTAATTTTATAAATTAGATGGAAGGTTCATGAATTTATATTTTTTCTTAATAGTCATGTACGTTTAATAGGGTGATTATAACAGAAAATAAACCTACGTATTGTCATTTGCTTGATCAAGTATCTTATAAAGATGTAATTAAGAAAATTACAAAAGATGGTACATGCCACTAAGGCTTATTTAATTATTTATTTATTTAATTATATATAATATTAGTGTGTGTTGAAATTTCATCACTTAGCCTAGGAGAGACCACATGCCAAAGTTACTGCTTTTTTTTTTAATATATAAAATTTAAAATCTAAATTTTAAAATGGCTTAAAATAAAATTTACAAATTTCATTGAAAACATTGTTTATTAAAAAAATTATTACACGTGGTTATACTTATCAATATTAAATTAAAATTTTTGTATTTATTTCATAATTTTATTTTGATATGATCATTTTTGGGTTTTGTGAATTAATGTGTTTCAAAATATATAAAGTATTACAAAAAAAAAAGAGTTTATTGAGAAAATACCACGTAAGAGAGAGTTACAATGAGAAGGCTTGTAATTTTTTTAGGAAACTACATTTGATATAGAAAGTATAGATTGTGCAACATTTGAATAAATGTCAAAATTACCCCTACAAATAGAAGAAATTAGGAAAAGTGTGATGGTGTGTGTGATGAGCAACTCCAGTAATTAACAAATTTATTATTGTAACTTTATAAAATCTATTATATTATTAAAAGGCAACACCTTATTAGTATATACCCAATTTTAAAATTTCTTCAAACCTTTTAAAATCAAAAAATACTCTCACAAAATTAAATTTTTAAAAGCATAGATAGTTGTTGATATCTGCTTTGTAAGTCATATTCATAATAACTGCTCTAAATATTTACACACGCATGAGCATTTATTTTCGGTAGTAAAGTAACAAATGGGGCACATCTATCTATAATATATACTATACAAATGTAGTACTATATGACACCCTTTTGAAATTTTGAAAAAAAAATCTTAAGAATTCACGTGGCAATTCTCTCATATCTCCTTTTAAATATCTCTATCACCCGATCTCCACGCCTCTCCTAAAATATTGCTAAAAGAAATAGGAAATATAAAATCTATATTAATGAGTAACAATCAAAGAAAAGAAAAAAATTATCATTCTCTTTCTTAAAATAGAACTTAAATATGAAAATCATAAATTCTATAGAAGCAATCAATATTAAAAGAGGAAAAAAATTAATTCAATTGTTACTACAATTAAAAACTTAAAAACATAGACATGTTTTTTTTCCTTTTAATAAAAACAAAACTTAGGCATATTATTTATCTTAAATTAAATAATAAAGTTTAAAGAAAAAAATAAATTATATATATATATATATATATATATATATATATATTAAAATTGAT
>BRYE01000003.1:1211336-1213836 GCA_030159115.1 Actinidia arguta var. hypoleuca
TAGCCCAAAGCATACAATAATTTCTCCCAGATACAGTTGGTATGCTCTTTAGAAATAAATTCCCCAAAATCAATCAAATCAAGAAACAGGTGACATGATTTAAACTTGACAAACTGCAACCCAAAATCAAATCACGAAGTCGGTGAAATGGTTTTTACTTGACAAATTGCAATTGGCGTTATCAGGTCAACCGACCACACAAAAGCTGAAAGCTGTCTTTACCAATTCTTGGTTTTAAGATTATAATGATATGGACAGAGAAAAACATTTGGTCGGTTTTGCAAATTTTTTTTTTTACAAAATGATGGATAGGATATAAACTTTTTAATTTTGAATAAAATATCTATTAGATAACTTTTATTTACTAAAATAATATTGTTATATTATTCTTATGATGATTAATGCATATATCTTATGTAAGAATATCATTCCACATAACGTGTTATATATATATATATATATATAATTTAAGCAACTATGTAGTATTTGTTGTAAAATCTATAAAAGTACTTTTTGAAATAAATTTACCCAAATTACCCTTATAATATAATAAATGGCTTTGATACTTCCAAGTGGTGGGGCCATTTTTGACTTTTACGAGTGGAGACCACTAGCAGAAGTTGGAGAAGCAACCATTGAGGTATTTGTCAAAAACTGCTTAAACCTACCTTCAAAATTTGCTAATAAAAGCTAAAAAATATTTATGAAAAAAAATTACCAAACAAGCATATAGTCCTAATTTTTTTTTTTTTTTTTCCAGTTAGAAATTGAAGTGTCAACGCTCTCCATTAGGGGAAGCCCCGACAAGCTAATAGAAGTCCCGACAAGCTCCGACAAACGTGTTTTCCTTAATGGAGAGTATTTGCCACTTCGACTATCACCTTAACTGCCTTGATAACGAAACAAATCTCTTCCCACCTTGTGAGTCAAAATGGCAATAGATTAATGTAGACTCCAAAAAATGTGGGATCCCACCTTTATTCAAAAAAGTTAATCAGCGGGTATTAGAGCACCACGTGGCGTATGTTCTGCACCACACACGAATGGAAGCTAGGACACTTTGCCTGTAGACCCCATGTGACCATCATGATTCGAATGGAGCACAGACTAATTTTTTCACGTCGGGTCCAGTTACACTTTGTAGATGTGATTTTATGCAATGTTTGATTACAATATTATTAGTCTTGAGATTAGAAAAGTTAAGGACTTTTGTAGTTGGTTGCCGGGTTTTCAACCAAACAACATGTCAAAGCCGCGGGATCAACAATTTCGCTTCTTTATTCAAAAAGTGATTCTGTACTATTAGAGCACTGCATGATTTACGTTTTGCATCACTCACAAACAAACATTTGAATAGGGTTTGCCATTTTTCAAACCCCGATATTTGAAATTGGTTACCTCCTCAAAACATGAATCGTTGTAAGTTGAATTTTTTTGCTAATAAAGAGTATTAAGAGCCGTTGAAGTTTTCCGCCACTCAGAGAAAAATATTTGTGAGTTTATATATATATATATATATGTAATATGTGTGTGTGTGTGTGTATTCAACGTAGTTACTTTTCATGCAACTTGTTTTACATGTATCGTCTTCTTTCATGAATGTTCTAGATTCTCGTTTGGTGCATGAAATGCATGCTTGTTCATTCCTATCTTTGCACAAAGCGAGAGAGATGTTTTTACAAAATTGCCCAAACAGTGGCATAATAAGAAGATGATGGGTGTCAGAGTTGGGGTTTGATGGGGACTAGGCATGAAGATAAAGGCAAAAAAAATTAAAATTAAAATTGTGGTACATGTTATGGATCGATTTTAGTAGTGGGGTGGGGGCTACTTTTGGAAAAATAAATTTGGTGGTACATGCTATATATGTGGACTTGTCCACTTGCACACAAACGATGATAATATATCTATAATGTAAGACAATATATTTTTTATATTTTAAATTATCTCTTACTATTTATGATTAAAATCTATTAATCTTAATTTAATAGTTAAAATTTTACTTGAAATTATTTTTTTTCTCAAAAAAATATAACTTCCTTCTTTTCAAAAATGTAGAGCTCATATATATTGTGATCTAATGATCAAAAAATCTCTAAAGTTAGACATCTTTTTTATCTATTAAATTATTTTTTTAGTAGGACCCATACAAAAAAAATTAAAATACCTATTTTTTTTTTATTTCTCCCAAACTAGTAAAAAAATTTTTAAATTATTATACTTTCTAATTTTTTTTTTATTTTATAATAATATATCTTTTCGTATATGCATACAATGTGTCTCTTATTTGACATTTATATCTTATCTATTTTTTAAATTATAAAATTTTAACAAGTACGCTTAAGAAGTGATATTTTTTATTGTAATTTCTGTAAACACGAACAATTACGAGTAATATAACAATGTAACGTGTATATACTTTTAAAAGCATAAGTGGATCTCATTGTCATGTATAAAGGGAGAATAACATTTTTTTTATGATACATGTTTTTTGCATGTC
>BRYE01000003.1:1273836-1278836 GCA_030159115.1 Actinidia arguta var. hypoleuca
AAATCAAACATAGACTTAATTGTATATGTGCTCCTTAATACTGCCAATTGAGGTTTAGTTAGCATAATTGTTGCAAGTATTAGGAGAAAAATATTTATAATAAAATGCTAACTACTACCTGGTTAGCAATAGTGCATAGGTAAAAAGTGCAGTGGTCTGCGTAAGTATAAAAATATCCTTATACATGGATTAAAAGTATGCGAAAAGTGTGTTAACAACCGTAAAAAAAAAGTAAGCATTAATCATCATTTAGTCTAGTATTATAGGATCGATACTTATATACAAAAAATTTGTAAAGTATTAGGTTCAGTTTAGCCTAGTTTTTTTTTTGAGTTTTTTCATCTTAAATAAAAAAAATACCGTTTAATCAAAAGTTAATAGTTTTCTTGTTTCTCTTAACTAGAGTGATCTGAAAATATAAATATTTTATTTAAATTTAGAAAAAAGATCAATTAAAAACAAAAAAATAATAACTAATTTATCTAGTAAATATTTTTTTGTTTTTAGTGAATTTTATCCAAAATTAAGTGAAAATTTTAATATTTTCAAGAAACAAAAAAAATATGAAATCTTAATAAAACTATTAAAATTCAAAGACCTAAAAACTCGAAAACCAAATTAGATAAAAAAATTATATATAAAAAAAAATATAAGCCAAATTGGGCCTAAATAAACAAAAAAAAGGATTCGCAATTCTGCCCCACTATTTTCTCTTGGTTCATAATTACGCCCGACAGTTTATTTATTTGTTTGTTTGTTTATTTATTTTTACTATTATTAGTTGTGTTATCTAAAACTAAGACATAGCGAGTATCGTCTACTAAGGAACACCAGCGAGTACAGAACGAGATTCTAATAGTTGAAAATACCCAAGCCTGACCAGATTAAGGTGTATTTCGTCTGGGTTTAATTTGAGGTTTTTTTTTAGTCACGTGTTTAGTGAATATTTTTTATGATTTAATTATTTTTTTATTTTTTAAAAAATTAAAAATATAAAAAAAATACTAAAGAGAAAACAAATCTAGTTTATATCAAGTAAAAATAATTTTTTTAGTAATTTATTTTTAAATTACTTAAAAAAAATTATATTTTTTTAATATTCTCAATAAGCGAAGTCTAAAAAATTTACTAAAAAAATAAAAAATAAAATCAAAATAACTTTCCTAAATCGTGGTCGGTGCTGATATTTTCCGAACCCATAATTATTCCCCTAACTTTGGAAAATTAAAACAAAAACAAAAACAAAAACAGAAACAGAAACAGAAACAGAAAAAATCTCTGCAACACTTTATAATTTGATTGCGACTATTCATGTTATTGTGGGGCCGTTAGATTTTTTTATGTCTGGCTTTACCATAATGTCCTCGTCATTAACCTCAATTTACAGAGGTGCCCATCATGGGTCAATGACAAAAAAAAAGTGTTAATGCTTATGGCCCCATTGTTCCATGATATTTGCTTCACTTTTTATTTAGATTATCTTTATTTTTAGTGATTTTTTTTATAAAAAAATCGGTCAAGTTTTTTATTTTTTTTCTGTTGCTTTTGATTAGGAAAATCAAAAAAGTAAAAAATATATTTATAAAAAAATAAAGATAAAATTAATTAAAATATTAATTTTGTCTTCATTTATTTTTTGTAAAAAAAAAAAGAAATATACATTTACAATTGCTTTAATTAACACTAAAAACAAAAATAATTCAAAACTTATTTATTTTCATTCAAATTAAGCAAAAAATGGCATCAATAGGAATCATTATTGCTTTTTAGTCCCTAGAAATATCTATGGTGTAGTGCTTTTTCTTCCTCCACCCACCCCTCTCCATTATTGGTGGCCCTAAGGATCCATTATTCTTTCACAAATCAGAACAATCAAGAAAGGAATTTTGGAAAGGAGTGAAAGAGAGGTGCTATTCCAACTTAGAGGAAACGATATAATGAATTGAACTTTTTTATGTTTTTTTGATTTATTTCTATTATACTAATTATGATACCATTTCTATGTTTATAGACTATATTGTGAGATGGTTGTATTCAGACGGTTACATTTTTATTTTTGTTAAGAAACAATCACAACATACGATCGCACTTAGAGACACAACGATTTTATAGGGTTCAGCAAGTTGTGTTTACATCCACGATCACACCAAGTACCATTTCTGAATATATTATTTGGGAGTAATATATTATAAAACGGTTTCACCTTATTTATAGAGACAAATTAAGGGTTCGACAAAATAAGTACCAAAGACAGAATAATCCTAAAAAAACTTTTTCTTAGGGCAGTGCCCCCAAAACCCTCACACGGTCCATGAGGTACAATAATAAAGATAATTCCTCATGCCATAAGTTGTACTCGAAAGACTGTCTTTTAAGCTGATAATGAGCTTGTCTCAAATACCTATCAGACTCCACAAAATCATCAAATTTGGCATTTGTCTTTGTTTGAACATAATGTTAAGAGAGCTAATGCCTTGTCCTCAAATTGATCCAACGATGAGACTTGAATCTGCTCGATATTATTTCTTTTAAAAACTTCGTAGGTAAGAAATTGTAGTTTCGTTTGGGGTGTTTTTCAATTTTAAGGAGCACTTTCTAGAAAAATTGTTTTGAATGCAAATGCATTCATCATTTTTCATACCTCATTTAATAAAATAAAGTATGTATTTTTCCAAAAAAAAAATATCCGAGAAATAAATTTTGATAATTGCCAACCAAACAGATATCTAAAAACAGTTTGGTGAAATTAATTCTGAAAACAACAAGCATGGATATTTTTGTTATGGGAAATTTAACATTCCTTAATGCTCTTTCATTTTGAAAATGACTTGTAGCAAAAATACAAGGAAGTCAGTTTTCCTTCTGTTTGGATAATCCTTGTTCTTTTGTTTCATATGTTTTGGATGGGATATATAAAATTTGAAATAATGGTTAACCAAAAAATAAAAAATAAAGATATAACTTATGGGATATTTAGAATTAAAAGTGACCCACCATTGGGGTGTAGATTTTGATCAAGTTTTTTCATTTCACTATTATAATTATTCCTTTGATGTACAAAATTTAGGATTTTTTTTTTTTAATGAAACATTCAAAAAATCATAACTCACTCGTCAAAGTTCATGTTGTATTTGAATCAACGATTTAACGAGGAACCCATGGAGGTAAAAAAAAAATAATGAAAAAAAGATTAAATTTTAGTAAGTGAATCTATCATTTTTTCTTTTCTTCTACTAAATTCTTGATCCAAATACAACCAACCTTAGGCTGTGTTTGAAATCTAGATTTGGTAAAGGTAAAAAAATAGAAATTAAAAAATTAGACGATCCAACTGTTTGAAACCATTGGATCATCTGCTTTTTCTAATTATATTTATTTTTCTTTCATAATATCCTTAATTCAAACACAGCCTTAGAGAATGAAAAGATTTAATGCAACTTTCGATAATTGAGATTCATGAAACACAGTGTACTCTATTTTTCTTGATCCATACGTAAAGGCATGAAGATAGACTCCGTTATATGGGCCAAAAATTTGTGGGCCCAATCTATGTTATCCTCATAAAACTACTGGGCTCCGTGAAAAGAGGGCCCAACTAATTCTTGAACCCAATGATACAAGGAAAAAGTTCAAGACACAAATTATGGAGGAAGAAGTTTGTATTCTGATAAAAGATTTATACAAGGAAAAAAAAATCACTTTGGCTGTGTTTGGATAAATAATTTAATAAAAAATAAATAAATAAGTTCGACAATCTAATTGTTCGATACTATTAATTCATCTCTCTTTATATTTTTTTTTTTTTTTTTGTCAAATCCTTGATCCAAACATAGCCTAACGATTGTATTTGAATCAAAGATTTATGAAGAAAAAATAAATAAAGGAAACTAGTACTTTTTCTTTTTCTTTTTCTTTTCATCTATTAAATTCTTAGTTAAAAAAAAACTTAACTATTACAACATTGAATATCCAACTAGTATTATATTCAGGTCTGTTTGGTGAATATAAGTGGGTTGTACGCAATGGATTCAGATCATTTGAAGTGGGGATGTGATGAAGTAGTCTTGAAACATATAAAACGATATCATTTTGTATATTATAGGACCAAAACGACGTCATTTCGATAATAACATAAAATGACATCATTTTAATTATTAATTAAAACGACGTCGTTTTAATTCTGAAGTGTACATGAGAACTACTCCACCCCATCCCCACTTAGAGGATCCGAACTCCGTACGCAATATGTCATGGGGACTTTGTCCAATGTGATTATTTGGTCAGTGATTGCATTGCAGTAATGGCTGTTGTGAAACAGAACAATAAGGGAAGACAATATTATTGGGGCAGGTGAATAAATTACCCCACTCAAATCACTCACTTTTGTCACCCCAAAATAATTTGAGTCACCACAATATGGTCTCATCATTTCAGTTGAGGGTGACGTTCTCAAATATATATATATATATATATTATTAGATGAGAAATTTTTAATCTAAATCTTTAAATAAATTAATAGTTAATAATGACAATTTGAATAGCTGATTAAACTTGATTTTAATAATTTTATTAGTTCAGTTATGAATAGTATTGATTTATTTATGAATTTTTGTGACAATTGTTATGAGATGTTTTGTTATGAATTTTATTGGTATGTTTAGTAAATTTTATGAATCTTTATGGTCCGGTCTGTTTATGAATTTTTATAGACATAATCATAAACGTTTTTATGAAAATTTATGAATATGTTATGCATCAAAATTAATTTTATGAGAACTTATAGTTAAATTATATTTTAATTTAGTTGACCTACAAAATAATCGATTTGACTAGTCAAACATAGTGACGTGTCGTAATCTTATCTATATCTCACAATAAACGCAAATGATATGAAATGTGTATTGTAGTATTTTCTTTCATTTCATTTGTCACTTTAAACGAGGTAGACTCACTTTTTATACCAATCACAATAGAAGCATTGGAAATTATTGAATATGAAA
>BRYE01000003.1:1296336-1298836 GCA_030159115.1 Actinidia arguta var. hypoleuca
AGCACCCAAATGCCATCTATCTCCTCTCGAGAATCCTTCTCTACGCCCAACTCCCCATATGTGAGTCTCTAACTTCATTGGACGTCTCAAACAACTCTCTCTCTTTCCGGCGTAATTCTGCCGGAAATTAGAAACCTGAATAATCTTGCTGTTGTTGGGTAAATGTCTGTATATTATCGAAACATGCTTTACAAGGAATTAATAAATAATTCATAAATTCAATATTATATAAAAATAATGTTATCAATTATATTATGCAATAACATGCGAAAATATAATGAAAGGGTTGATCAAGTCGAGTGTTGAACACTCTTTGCTTAAGACAGATTCGTCCCCTCACACCGGTGCTCATGGGTATAACGGGCGTCTATCTCCAAGATAAAATGATCACGACACTGAATAAGTAGCACTACAATATTCAGTGTCCAGCGGATTTAAACTTTAGATTTTACTCTCTCCATGTACAGTATGAATGCAATATGAATGATAAAAATCAACAAGAAATTCTGTCTAATTCTACTCAGAATTATGACATTTAATTCCATACAGAAACCTACCGTATTTCTAATTCCATTCAGAAACCTACAGTGTTTCTGATAACAATTAATATGGCATGATCAGTAGTATTTTCTATATAAGAAATTACTTTAATTCTATAGAATTTTATCACTGAAATTCAATACAGAAATGCATAACAAATTGGTTGAATTTACACAGAAATTCACCATAACAATTACAGAAATTATATATACCGAATAAGATACAGAATTAACCGGATAAAATAAAGAACCTGGATTAAAATTCTTACAGAATTTCAAGTCTGTCGGAATCTGGTGTCGAAGCCTGCCGGAATTTTAACAGAATTTCGTCTTTGTCTTCGTCGGAGAGGAGAGAGAGAGAAAAGGCAGAAAACAGACTCAAAAATCCTCTCATAAAATTGAAGTGAAATTTTCCCCCTTCGAAGTGGTGTGAACCAAACACACCCTTAAGAAGAGTTGCAACTCTTCGTAGCCAAACGCGGCCTTAAGGGGAGTTGCAACTGTTGGAATTTAAAATTTAAATTCAAAATAAAAAATAATTATTACATAGGCCAAAACCTTTTAATATTATTAATTTACACCCGCACCTGTCCGGTTCCGATCGGACGGCAGCGGCGCGCGGGGTAATGGGTCAAACTATGGGTTAGTTAGGTCCTTCCCCTTCCACAAAAGTGGGGTGCCCCTTGGAGCCCAAACCCTTAGCCAAACTTAGGCTTTATATTCCCATCACTTTTCTCATAAAGAATCAATGTGGGACTAACCTTTAGTTTCTAACCTTTAGTTTCACCCATTATCCATACTTATGGTGCCTACTTTGGAAGCCATTATCTTATTCAAATCTCCATGGATTTGAGCAAATAAATATTTATTTTTCATCTCCTCATGGAGGAGAACACAAATCAACTTGGACCTACTAAAAAGGACATGTGGGTCCTACATTAAATTTGACTCAAAGTTGGTGTATCACCAATTATTCCAACAATTGTAGTATCTTGTTATCATATAATTCTCGTTTTGAGTTCTTACCCCTAACGATTTGATGTAGTAATTTGAAAACAATCTTGAATCATATAAGCCTTAGCAACAATTTGTTGATCTTGACAGAAATTGTATGTGGTTACAAAATTTGTTGCGCTCCTCCTTGTTATTGAAATTGTTATCGACCTTTTGTGGTTAAAAACATGCGTGAAATGTGTCTAGTTTTGTATGTACCATATGATTCGTATTGTCACCAACCTTTTCTCCTTGTGCTTAATATTTGCGGCTCATATCGGTATCATCTACCTGCTATCAGGACTTGGTGGGAGCATACTTTCCTCTCTTTTCATTGAAAATTGCGTTTCCGTTGGTGCTTTTGGTGTTCTTTTTGGCCTTCTCGGTGCAATGCTTTCGGAGCTTATTACCAACTGGACTATCTATAGCAACAAAGTTAGTGGTGTGCAAGTTTTGGAGTGCTGCGTATCTTTCAGTTCATAAGGTAGGTTATATAATTGCCTGACGGGTTATCACGTGTATGCTGCTTGGGATCTACACTATTGAGGACCCGAGCTTTCACGCTTTGATATAACTATTTGGCTTGATTTAATGTTTAAATAGCAGTGAAGGGTTTCCACAGAAATTTGAACTTCTCTACTTGGCCAATTTCAGGCTGCAGTGCTCTTAACACTTGTTGTCGTCGTCGTAGTCAACCTAGGGATTGGAATTCTGCCACTTGTCGATAATTTTGCCCATATTGGTGGGTTCTTGACGGGTTTCCTCCTCGGCTTTGTTTTGCTGCCCCGTCCTCAATTTGGATGGATGGAGCGTCTGAACCTACCAGCTGATGTTCGTGTCAGATCCAAATACGAGGCCTACCAGTACGTGTTGTGGGTGGTTTCTCTGGTTCTTCTTGCTGCCGGGTAAGTCTACTTGTCCAAACAAATCAAAACCTGCGTGTTTATGTTCTCTATTCGCGTCGTTAG
>BRYE01000003.1:1346336-1356336 GCA_030159115.1 Actinidia arguta var. hypoleuca
TTTTCTATTAATGAAGGTAAGCTACAGCTGCGTGGCTTTTGTTGATTGGTAGTAACTTTCTTTACTAGAAGCGTGCGAGAGATAAATTACACTCTTTTTCCTTAATGCTTATCCCAAATTCTACTTTGGTCCTCAAAAACTTTGTTTTTCATTTGAGCCGTGTAAACTATCAATTTGTTGTCAATGCACAAATATTCTTGTGAGGGGTCAAAATAGACAATCACCAATGTTGGCCTTGCTAAGGCAAGCACCGCAATCAAGCTATCCCTATTGATCAAGCTCTGTGGAGTCTCTACATCGGAGCTCGGGCGAGACATTACCGAACATTGCACTATCCAAGCTGAAGCAAGTACCACTGCAGAGTTGTCGCTCTATAGCAAGCTCGACAGGTTAACTGCGTCAAGGCTTGACCAAGGGGCAATGGTCGGTGACGATCTCAAGACATGACAGGAGGGCAGAGGGGTGATTTGCATGGCGAAATTTTCTCTGGCAACCCCATATCCGAATTGAGACGTCGGCGACATGATGACAAGCTACTAACCAGATCCTAGAGGCATGGTTGCATCAGTCGCCTACTCACTGACACATTAGTCAATGCATCCAAGCACACGCTGAGCTACGTTATATCCCATGACGTGACAATTGGTGAGTCTAGGCACGCGTCGAACTGAACTATACAAGGTTGAGCCTTTTTATTCTCACAAATGTATGCAAAATCAACTACCCTAAGCTTATACTCTCCCTCTATAGACACTTTGATTTTCCAGTCATTTTAACTTTACTGTTGGATAACTACTTATCGGAAACAACTCTGACGACCGAACTCACTTTTTTGTGTTGCACTTAGACCACCGCAACCAGCGACTATTTGCAACCACCTTCATTGGCCACTGATCCATTGCAGGTGTCTAACCTTAATTTTCTTTATTCCATTTCACAAAACCTACACCCCACAAATTCCCTACCACATCACCGCCACCAAAGTCTCTCATCATCTCCCCACATCGCCAGGTATATGATCTATGTTTGCTTTGATATCATGTAAAAGACAATGAGTTTGTCGGTGGTCAGAGATGGAGTGGAAGGAGGGAGAATGGGAAGGAAGATGGTTGTTGATGAATAAATAAAAACTAAAAAAGATGGTGGTGTTTGGATCGGGTTTGTGTTTTTATGGTCCACGAATCTTTATCAATTCCAAGTTGGGCCATGGGGTGTGCGTATTAAGGTGGAACGACATGGTAACACACGGCGTTTTTCATTAAAAAAAAATGGACAGGAGTTGGGGATTGGACTGCATTGGAAAAATTAGACAATTCAAGAGCTCAATTAAAAAAAAAAAACTTTAAGAGTAAAATGGGATTGGAGAAAACATAGGGATGGAAATTTGTGAGTCTTAAACTATTTAAAGGTACGAGATACAGACATTGACACGCGTGGAACGTCACAACATGACAGACGCACGTGCGGGCTCTTGCTATATATTTCCATTTTAATTTAATGACTTGACCAAGTAATGATTGGTCCCGTGGCAAAAAAATAATGTCAATAGATATTCCACCAAATTTCTTGGAATTTAGTAAATCTGTACTTGGACTAAAGAGTAACGAAATTAATTTGTGAAGAAAATTAAGAAAAACTATATTAAAGAAAGACGAAAGTTAATGGATCAAATAGTACAAATTTAGTATTTTTGTTTCGTTTCGATTCATAGTTTTATAGAGATACTTTAAATCTCAAACTATTTTTTTTTATTACAAGCTTTAAATGAATACAATATTACATAAATTTGAACATAAATTTACAATCACATCACACTAAACCTAATTATAGCCCCATTAAGGAAATAAATATATAATCAATCGTTGACTTTTGACGAGGATTGCCTTCTTTTTTGACATCCCATTTAAAAGTGTATAAGGGTAGCAAATTGAGCTAAACCATTTAATTAATTTCAAACTAATGAGATAGGAAATAATTCTATAGAGTTATTGTTGTTGTAATGGTATTTATTTTAGATAAATATTAAACAATTAGAGCTACATGGTATTCCAGACTAGAAAGAGTCATTAATTCTTAAGAAATTTTACAAAGTATAAATTAAGCAGGGATCCTATATTGGGAAGATAATTAATCTTTTGGTATATTTTAAATTATAGTACGTTAGATTAAGTTTTAAAAATAAATATGAGTTGTTCATATTGATGGGGTATCGAGAGGAGTGTGCCCCCCAAACCCCATTAATTAAAGTCATTCATATTTCTTTTTAAATTTATCTTAAAGAGGATCAAATTCGTCTAAAGTTTAGAGTTTAATACTTATTATAAAGTTGGCAAGTTGTGACATACCTTGAACTTCATCAATGATCTAATCGTCCATCTTTTAGGAACCGTTGAGATGATCATTCATAAAAAAAAATTATGTTAATCCTGTATTGATAGTCACGTGAACAGTTCATTTTTGTTAATATAGTAAATATAATTTTTGATATAGACCGTCAATTCTTTTTTTTTTTTCTTTTTAAATGTGATACGATCATATGATTTCCGATCTCCAATCAATCTAATATTTTTCATGAACAATCTTCTCAATATATTTTACGAGATGAATGATTCAATCGATGAGATGAGTTCGAGATATCATTTTTAGGATAACTCCTAAATCTTTTTGACCTTGGGGAAAGACAGGTTCACATTCTAAAGCTGATAAATATTTGGGGAATCTTATTTTTCATTGAACTTAATATTCTAGTTATCACAATTCAATATGTTCCATGTGTGGATGCTTGGAAATTCAATCTTAAAGTAATGGGAAGAGAAAAAAAGAAAAGATAATTGAATAAATTATAAAAGAGAAGTTGGTAACTTCAATGATGGCCGTGTATGCTACACTAGTTTTAAATTAGCTAGGAAGAACCTTCCTCCAATTGTTTATTTAAAATTGCAAAAATAGTCTTTGTAGTTTTATCTATTAGCAATTTTGTTCCTATATTTTTAACTCCCACGATTTTAACTTTATAGTTTGATTTTCTCACCAAATCAATTCAATTGGTAACGGAAATTATGTTTTTATTGGTGTATTTTATAAGTGAATGGTTCGGATCACTAAAATTAGTCAAGAAAAGCTTGTATTTTACCAACTTTACTTTAAAATCCAAATCATTAACTCTAGTGAAGTCTGGTAAACATAAGAATATTTCATAGTTGGCGTGCTTTTAAAATGCTAAATATGGTTTGGCGAATCGCATTACACATTGGGTGATCCAATTTTATATACCACTCGGATCAACCATTTCATGCCATATCACAAAAACCCATGCATTTGACATGGTTTTCTTTGTAGAGTACTTTATTTATGCGTGTGATTTTGCACAAAGCCATAGAAAGATGCGTCTCCTTGAATCTTCTTCATTTTTTTAATATTTAATCCATTATATTGCAAGTAGCCCCTTGAGCTTTTAACATTTTCACTTGACTAACTATCCGCTCTCCAAAGTTGAACATATGTTCAAGATACTACACACCTTAGAAATATAGGATTACGATGAAATTTGGAATCTCAAAAATGTTGAAGTGGCGAAACATAAAAGTGGATCGTACCTAATGTGATAATTATCTATACAAAAAATTAAGTTGATCAAGCATTAAAAATCCTGTGATTGATACATTTATGTCTGAATAATAACTATAAATAATTTCATAATAGATCGTTTTCTTCTATTTAAATATAATTTGATTATGTAACTATTGATTTTCAATCTCCTAAATTTTTGTAAGAATAATGTCTTCAATATATATCACAAGTGAACGGTTCAAATAACTAAGATGGATCTAAGACGTACCTACAACTTGCCAACTTTATTTTAAAGTTCAAATCTTACAACTTTAGAAAAGCCTAATTCAAATTAAAATGAATCTCGTGTCAAATAATGTTGGCAGCTTTCAAATAATTTTATGCTATACTCCCTTAAGGCTGTATTGGGGTCTTACATTTTATTTTCTCCTTAAATTCGAAATTAAAATTTTTTTTTGGAAAAATGCTATTCTTACCGGAAACATATACTCTACGAAAAGTTTTACAAGAATGAAATGGTAATGCCATATTGGTAAATAAATATGGATATTTTGCATGTAAGTGAATGGATCAGATTCAGTGACATTATTCTATATAAAAATTCTGTATTAATTTTTTTTTTTTGTTAGTATATCATTACTGACTTTTCTGACAGCCATAATTAATTAAGCGTGGCAAGAGGAATTACAAGAATTGCACAGGCCCAACAGCTCTCGGGTGAGGTTGTTAGAGAGGGTCCAATAAGGGAGTGAGCAGGCCCCAAAAGCCCGACTATCCTGGGCCAGAAAAGTTAGTGGATGGGAGGCCTTGAAGAACGAAGCTGTGCAAACATACCCCATCTTGTCCCAGATCCCAGACATGATTGTGCACAGAAAATGGAGTAAGTTACACTTTGCACCCTTTAGTTTCACCAACATCTCACTTTGCAGCCTTCTCTTTAGATTATATAAGTTTATACCTCGCAAGTTGTTATGTCAAGTGCTAACGTGACACTTCCGTTCATTTTTCCATTCAATTAACGGAAATGGTCCAGGTTGTTTTATGGAAAAAGACCATGTTTTAGCTTTTAACGGAATAACAGATTGATTAAAAGATTACATTGACACTTGACTTAAAGCATCAAGAATAGATTGACTAAATAAAAGTGAATGGTGAAAAGCGAGATTTCATGAAAAAAATGGGTAAGAAGTGTAACTTACCCATGAAAATAAGTGCGCGTAGGTTAATTTGGTGTGCGTGAGCCATACCTAGAATAAATTTGGGCAATATATTGAAATGCATACTATAAATGTGTTGGTTTAATTAAACATGATTTATCTCTATAGCTATTTGCTTATCCGTACGATCTAAAATTGATAGGCAAACATACAATGGGTCCGACCCATGATATATTTTTAACCCGTTAAGGTATTGCAGAATTCTTGTTTACAACAAATTATAGTCATTTTCTATTTTAAATTCAGATTTTTTTTTTGTTATTCTTACACTACGTATTATGTACGATTATTTTGTTTATTATTTTTCTTTTCTAGTTTCGTCTGAATAAAATGCAAAAATATATTTATGGAAATAACTCAACTAAAAAATCTTAAGTGCCAACACTCCAAAGAGGAAAGTTTGGATCTTTTAATCATGTGGGGGATTGATTGGACCATGAGGACCACTAAAACATGGTGGTTGCAATAGCATCTGGAGAGAAGAAAGGAAGAGGGAAAAAAAATTAAGGGAAAGAGTTTCCAAAAATGCTAGATATCAAGAAAAAATATTTAAAAAATTATTAAAAACTCATACATGGATCATATTCATTTTAGACGTCACACACACGATGCTGTAATTGATCTACACTATAAACTTGTATTTTTGTACAATTTCTTTTTTTGAATATCTAGGACGTTTGGACCCGTGAAAAGAAAAAAAAAGAAAGAGAAAGTAATTGAAAGTACGATTCCAAGGAAAAATAGTCATTTCTTATTGTTTTTCTTTGCGAGGAAATGAAATGAAACAAAAATAAAAATTTACCCAAAAGAGGAAATGAAAATGAAAGAAAGAGGAAAGAACGTGAAAGTAAAATTTTGTTATTTTTTGTTTTTTTGTTTTTGTTGGGGTCTTGAGTTTGGTTGAGACTAAACCAAATCTACCAGACTGGATCCAGCTGTGAGATGGGCCCATGGAATAAACTTAAAGGGCAAGATCATCTCTATCAGCATTTTAAGCTGACAATGGCATTGCAATGGGTTACAACCACTTGATGTGCAATGCTTTGGCCTCGTGTTCATGCCTTGTTAATGAGTAGGCCAAGAGAAAATTATAAATTTAGTGTCATAAAAAATAATTGCGATATTAAAAGGTCCAATTTTTTTTAAGATTATTATTATTATTTTTTTATTAAAAGGCTGGCTAACAGGCTCTAGTAGACTCAACCTCCATTGAATTGACCTGCTTTAGCAGACATGGAACAATCTGCATAGATCTTTGCATTTATTGTTGGGGTAGAACATAAACCTTCGTCATGGATTGACATTGGTCCACACGAGTCTTTCCGCAACGAAGGCAAGATTTTATTTTCTATAGAGCTGGAACTCCCTCTGTTGCACATGATTGTGTGTGCTTCCTCTCTCTCAATTTTGTTGTTCGTTGTTCCAAATCCACCGGACCCTGCTATTGTATTGGCAGAGAAACCACTTTGACTGTTGTTCTCCCTCCGAAAACATTAGTGGATGGCCAATTTAACGCCAATAGTGCATGTTGCATCCAAGATTTGACAGAGTTTAATGTCAGGAGACTAGTTAATGACAAACTTAAAAATACAGATGTCTAATTAAACATTTTTAGAATTTAGGTATCTACGAGATATTTAGTTAATAATTTATTTATTTTTTTGAAAATTTCTCTTTAAAGAACATGGGGTGCCTGTTGATCATGGGACATTTTTATTCTTCCCCCACTCTGTCACACCAGATAAGAAACTTCATTTGATTAAAAAAAAAGTGCTTTGTTTTGGTTTCTAAATCTAAGTACAATAACATCTTTCCACAAACACACCCAACATACCTCAAAAACAATTCAACTTTTCTCTCCAGTTGGTGTTACAAGAGAAGATTGAACAAATTTAGTGACAATTGATATCCGATCAATTTAATTTTTATTTGAATAATATTTTAAATAAGTTCTACTAGACAAACGTTTCGAATCAACAAGGGGAGCTATGAGGAGGACCCACACCAAACCAAACTTTCAATAAAGTTCATTTTCTAAATTTTAGAACAATCTCATAATACTTGTTTTTCAAAAAATGAACAGCAAGAATCATTTAGAAAATATAACATCTATAATTTTGAAACTATAATAACACATGAATCTTGTATCAATTTGACTTCTTTTTTTTTCTTCTTCTATAAATGATCTATACACAAAAATCCAAATCATGAACCCTCAAGATCATTAAAGTGAACGCAAAATAAAATGCTCGCGAAGTAGTATCCAAGAAAAGAACAAAGTATTTTTCCACCTAGGGACAATATTAATTTATTTAAATCTCATTATGAAAGAACAAATAGGATCCAATGAAATGGGTTATTTAGTAATTAGCTATTCCTTATTTTCAAGGGACTTCATCACCTGATTATGAGTGTACAATAGCCAAGTTAGCTTGGCATTATACCAAGACTCTATTTAGTTCGTTGGAATGGAATAGAAACTCTATACGATGTTTATTCTAATATTTGATTCGTTAAAAATATCGAAATGAATATTGTAATAGAATTATCATTTAGCAATTCTTTAATTTATGGAATGAATAATGATTTCATTCTTGTTTATCTTTTTTGTTAGAGACTAAACTGCCACTACTCTTTATCACTTTTACAACCTAAGTACCCATCCACCATTCCACACCACCGCCTTAGCCACCCACCGCCCAATATCAAGGTAATGTCACATTATTGTAAGACTATGTTTGACTGAATGGAATGATAGATGTAATTAAATAGTTATTTCATTATAATAATCATTTTAATGTTTGATTGATTAAAAATAATAGAATACTTATTCTATTTAGAATAATCATTCACTAAAACATATAAATGACCATTACTCTAGAGCAATAAAAAAATTCCCATTTCATTTCTTACAAAATGAAAATGGCTATTCCTGCATCATTCCATTCTACCTTCCATTCTATTCCTCACAAACCCCATTTCATCCAACCAAACACAACCTAAGTAATACATATGCATAACCAATTAACCAAACATCGAAATATGAACAATTATTTATATCCCATTCAATTCCAAGTTCATTTTAAGGTTCATTCTTGTCTTTATTTTATTCCTAGCCAATTACATTTCAATTTTAATGAACCAAACGAAGCTCAAACGTAATGGACCACTGATTATTGCTAAATTTGGACCCACGCCATTCTGGATCGACTAAAAGTTTATTGAATGATCAACATCATCCTTTGAACCCGCACTAATTGACACTAGAGCACCATCCATTATGCTCCTTCGTATTGGTTGAGAAAGGAAGTGTGCTATTGAAGAGTTTGGGTGAGCGTTGTTCCTTTATCGTGTGCGAATTAATTAATTTATAAAAAAAATAAAATTAATTGGTCATTGGTAGCCACAAGATCATCTCACATTCAAGAAGACACTGTAAGACAAACGATATTCAATTGAATGCTTGATAATTTCTAATCAACCTAATTTTTTTATATATAAATGACGAGCTCGATGAACCCTACAATGTGAACCATTTAGATCGTATCGTCAGTCAGACTCCAAGTAAATTTTATGGTGAGCTCACCAAATTATGTTGTGCCTTCACCCACTCCAAACTCACTATTAAAATAGTAAAATGTATAGAGGAGCCCACAATGTAAACCAACAAGAATGAATGTAGTATTCACTTACCTTGTGAGTAAACAAAATCAGACTCCTATGCTGGAAGTCTCGTATTGTGGACATTTCCCAAGATGACTAAAGAAACAATCATCTGCATGACAGATCATCCGCAGTGTGATTATGTCTACATTGATTGGTGAGGTTTTGACTTGCTTTTACCAATATTACAAGTCTTGGACATTAGCAAGGACTAATTAAGGGTTAATTTTGTTGACTTAGCACAATCAATACTCTAATGGATGGTGGCCGGTGGGGGTATATATCTCAAGAATCACAATAGATAGTAGAATATTAGCAAATATTCATTTTTATTTAAATATTTTTATTAAATAAAAGAATATTTATTTTAAATAAATATTCTATCATTATATTAAACTCTTAAAAGTTAAAACAATTTAGGCACTCTATGACCACTATTTAACCGCAACGTCAAGATTCATTTTTTAAACAATAATTTTCATAATCTCACACGTATATGTTAATTAGTTTCGAGGTTTGTATCTAGAATGAGAACTTTGCCAAAACTAATAAAAAAATCACATTAAATAAATAAAATGGGTCTTTAGAATAGTTAGCCGATGGAGATCCACACCGACCCGATCAATTCAGAGCAAGTTTTCCTTATTTGCTCCCATAGAAATGGGTATGGTAGAAATATTAGAATCTCCGACTGATAAAGCCCGAGTATGGTATTACAATCTCTTCCCCAAATGCTTGAATTGGTAATATTGAACGTACCCTTAAAATTATTTGAATATGCAAACATTGCACTTTACAATACATTGCATTTCATTGACTCTCCACGTCTCCTCACTCCTATAGCGTCAGTACACCACCACCCTCTTCTTCTCTCCTCTCCTCTACTAACGGCATCACTTCACTCCTCTCCTCTCTCTTCTATCCCCTCTCTCCTTTCATCTTTGCGTGACTAAGTCACCCTTAGTTATTTTTCCATCTCTGAAGCCCCAATCAGTTGATTACGGTCGATGGAACCCTTCGTTAAGTCGTAATCGAATCCCTAATTAGGTGATTATAGTCTCTCTCTCTCTCTCTCTCTTAACAAACAATTTTGCCATAATATGTAATACTTACGTTTAATCAAATCAAATTTAGTCAGGATTGGCAGATTTTGAATAGGCAAATATCATAATTATCAAAAAAAAATTTCTCAAATTGAATTCATCGTTACTGGATTGATAGAATTTGAATTCTTGTATAAATTATATTAGCTCATTGGGGATGAGAAAGGTCCTCAATCCATACCGTATCAACTGTACTCACAAATTCAAGATCTTTTCTAGTAATGCGAACCGTAAAACTATCACTGTATCACGGGACCATTAACTAGATTATTAAGTTCCAGAAATTCCACGAAACCCGAGGTTTTTATTTTGTATTTGACCAGACAATATGGTCTGTTTAGAAAGTGTCGGTAGCTTGGCTTTTAGCTCAACAAGGAGAGAAATGAATGGAGGCCAGTTCTTCTTGGCTTACATTTCAAACTCGACATAATTTTAATAAAGTGACTT
>BRYE01000003.1:1368836-1371336 GCA_030159115.1 Actinidia arguta var. hypoleuca
TAAATTTTTTTATGCTATTGAGTTCAATGGACACTGAAATGTCCACTAAAATTCAATTTAATCATTTTTTTTTATTATCGCATTCAATACTAACTTCGGTCTATCACTTTTTTTTAGTATCATTACTACTAATAATTATATCATTTTTTTTTTACTATCGCATGACTAGGCTTACGTCATACATGTCCAAACAATATAAGTTTATTCTTTCTTAACTTATCCTCAATTTGTGCGACTCCTACCATATCACAAATGTTAATATTTTTTTATATTTTTTTAGTTTTACCGCACATCCAACTCAACATTCTCAACTTAGCTACACTTATATTAGTCACATGTTGCTTCTTAATTGCCAACTTTCTATTAAATATAGCATCGTCGATCTCATAAACGTTCTATAGAATTTTCTTTTTAACTTGCGAGATACTATTCGATCGCATAATACTCTATAAATCGCTCTCTACTTGAGCTAACCAACTTGTATCTTATGTGTTATATTATCAACAATCTCACCATCATTACTAAAAAAAAAGATTATGTACCAAAACTCCTCGCTCTTTGGTATTTCTTAATTTTGAATTTTTATTTTTTTGCTATGAAAATTTCTATTCACACTAAATTTGCATTCTAAATACTCCGTCTTTTTTTTAATTATCATATAACTTTTTGACTTTATTACTTCTCTCTCTATGTTTAATATTATATTATCAGCAAACAACATACGCCATGGTATAACATCCTGAATATTTTTAATCAGCTCATTCATAAGTAAACAAAAAGATAGGGGCTCAAGACAGATCACTTATGTAATCCTATTATGATTGATAATTCACTCGTCTCCTCAGACAGTGATCGAACCATAGTAACAACACCATTATACATATCTTTAATCACATTAATATATCCTTTATAACTCATTTTCTTTACATATCTCACCAAATAATATCTCTAAAAATCATATCATAATTTTTTTCTAAGTTTATAAACACCATTTGTAGATCTTTCTTTTCATCTCTTTACTTCTCAGCTAATCTGTCATTATTATTTTGTTATTATTATAAATAATATTTTTAATTTGTTTTGGCTAGCATTTTTTGAGCTATTTTAGACTTTAGTTGCTTTAATTTCCGACTTTTTAATGAATTTTTACTACCATTTAATTAAAAAATTATGCTGTTATGGTTCTTCTTGAGGAGAGTTATCTAACACTTCATTATACCCCCAAATGCACCTTTTAAGAACTTTTTGAGAGTCCCTCTCAAAGCAGCCCAATGCTGTTATATGCCCCATGGGCCTCTCAAAATTATGGTAAACTATATGTTAAGATAGGCCCAATAATCATGACCCAAAACCAAGAAAGGAAGCCCAAATGATGACCGATATAGTTTTTTTAAGAGTGAATTAGCAGTCAACAATGTTACCCCCAAATTGAAATTCTCCGAAATTTGGCCCAATATTCAATTGTCATGCTTTCGATATATCAAAAAAAATATGTCCAATTCGGTACAGGGTGCGCTAAATTTGACTCTCAAGTTCACCTCATTTAGACAAGCTATGTATAGGTTTCCATTTTTGTTTCTTTGTTTTATTTTTTGATAGGGACAAGCCATGTATTGAAAACCCGTGAAAAACAACATTATAACACCCCGCCCCACCCGGTCTCTCTCTCTCTCTCTCTGTATTATATTTGCTTGAAAAGCTATAGTCAAAAGATCAAATCCAAACTACCATTAACGACAACAATCATAAATTATTGCCCTCTTTCTCAAATTGCTTTCTCTACCATGTATATGTTGAGTTTTTTGTGAATTAAATTCGTTCTTCGACCACATGGACGGCTAATAATTATAATATAATCTATTTACCAAACCCTTTACATGTTTTCAATCTCGAGAGAGAAAGGAGAGTCGTCCATTGCGAACTTTCTTTATTCTTTTTCTGGTCATGTTTTTGTAACCTTGCTTCAGTTTTTCAGTCTAAAACCCCTACCCACCCAACTTTTCTCTATTTTTCCATTTTCTTGGGCCAACGGACCATCCTACCGATTGGGTTGTGCTTTTCTGAGGACAACTTCTTGATGATCACTGCCTAAAGTCCAAAAGTTACTACGATGCTAGCTAGTAGGATATTAATATCTTTTACCTAAAAGAAAAAATATTTAAAAAATGGAAATTGCTCTTAATAGGTATATCCATGTGGACGATAAAGGTCACAAGTGCTAGTATTTTAGAGAATTTGGACGTGAAAGAATCCGAATGTATACTAGGAAGACGTGTAAGTTAGGTTTTTGAAAAATCTTAACCATATCTTTTAGTCAACAGATAGTGTCTCTTAGAAGATGTGGGTTTCACAACGAACTCTACAAGTTAGTTCTCCGGCCACTAAAAAAGTTTATTAAAATCCAAAATAATCTAAAATAATATTTTAATTTATCTGAAAATGATTGCTACATACATTGATGAGGACAATGAACTTATTGTATAGATAGATAAAATGATCA
>BRYE01000003.1:1378836-1393836 GCA_030159115.1 Actinidia arguta var. hypoleuca
AATCGCTAAACAATAAGAGCATCTCTATTGCTTGTGCTAATTATTTTGTGTGCTAGTGAACTCCATTTTTATTAGTTGAAATGCTAGTTAGCTAGTGATACTAAAAATATTTCATTGCTTGTGTTAAAAGGTTCACTAAATATACTATCAAATTATCATTTATATATTAATCAAGACAAAAAAAATTATTTTGTGTGTGTGTTGAAGGATTTATAGGAAGCTAATATTATAATGAGTGGGGCCCATTTAACACACTCTTAACTTAACCAATAGAGAGAAGAAAAAAAAAAGTTAACTAATTCATACTAACACACTCACTAATTATACCAATGGAGATGATCTAACTTGGTGGTATTCATAAAAATGGATGTTTTTTTATGAAATTGATTATGACTCTTATGATACCAATTAATTAAATTTTTAAGAGAAGAAAATTCGTCAGAGTCAATTGTAAAAATGTATATTAGAAACTTGGGGAATAATGAATATGTAAATATTTGTACTTCTAGTTATAAAATTTTGTTCTTAATAGTAAATTTTTAAATTTGGTAATATCTCGTCGTTATGGATCATAAAAAATATTTTTAAATCATAAATAATGGATACCCATTCTGTACTAAAATTCTGATTCCGTTCTTGAACTCAACATTATAATCTAAAACCAATGATCCGTGCTTCCGATTAATTATGACTTAATTAACTTCGAGATAATAGCATTTTACTCTTGTCTCTTTTGGAATGTGAATGAAGACCGCCATGAATATTGAATACCCTTTATGAGTCAGTGGATAATATCTTTAGAATCTTACGTTAGAAAGAAACGCGTTCCATCAACTATGATTTTTTACCTAATCAAGCATATAATTGCGGTCATTTGATCATATGAAAAAAAATTCGAATGTTATCAAATACGAACTCTTCAATCTCCTCGCGTGGCTCGTGTTAATAAAACAATTTTTTATATCAGAATCGTTTCAAATTTTAGAGTTTTTCGATTTGCCTTGAATGGAGGAATAGAAAATATATATATATATATATATAAAATCGTATTTGAGAAAAATATAAAACATAGTAAACAAATTATCTTTTGTTAATTCCTCTAATTCTGTTGTAAATATAATGAGTTGATGGTTAACACTCTGCTATCAAAACAGACATAAAGAAATTGTTCAGATCTAACTATGCTTCAGTAATTTCTTCAAAGTTAAGAGAAGGATCAAAATACTTTTTGACTAATATTTCTTTTTTAGAATAAAAAAAGCATATTTTCTTCTCATTTTTTTTTCCTTTTGTGTTAGTGTTCTTAACTTTTTTCACACACAACAAATCCATTCCCAATAGCATGAGGGTTGTTGAGTGGGGAAGGGGAGAGAGAGAGATTAAAAACCAAAGTTCCGGGTGACTGGAGGGGTTTTGGTCCACTTGGCAAGTTGTCAGTGGATAAGTACGGCAAATGTGAATGCGGACGCGCCTATGGAATTGTCGCTTAATGTGACGTACCCCGTGACTGAACGTATCGACTGGGACGATGACGAATAGAATCGCGAAATTTTGATGTCATTTCATGACGTCATATTGCCTTCATGTGTTCTCCAAAGAATGGAGAAATTATTTAGTACTCTAAGAGCAAATTTTAGTGGTGTTCTAATCAGATACTGTATTCTTTTTGAGTTGTAACTAATATATACACATGTTATTCAATTTCTAATATAAAACATTATTCTAAGAACACCAAATAATTTATCAGAGAGATCGAGTACTAGCCCTACGTGCAACACACTTGTGTAAGAGGCTTGTTCATTGTCCTTTTTGGAAACCAAAGTCAAGGGGAAAAAATAAGAGATTATTTTAATTTTTTGATACAAGTGATTTTTATCCTATTTCTAACTTATGGGGAGGGAGAGAGGGTGTCAATATTTGAAATCTAGCAAAATAGATGGAGCATTGGATGCCTAACAAATTGGATACCACTTGCACCTAAAAAATAAAAAATTATGAGTTGGTCAATATAAAATTAAAGAGAAGTTTGGATTTGGGTAAAAAAAATTAGAATTCTAATTAAGATTGGGCTGAGGCTTGACAGAAGTCTTGGACAACTTGAGCCTGGTTTTATTATGTTATATTTATAATTATAAGTAATATTTATTACTCCATCTGTCTTGTTTTGTTTATTCATATTTTTAATTTAGAATATCTCAAAAATATTTATTCGCGTTAATAAATTTATATTCAAAATTTGTTAGTTTTTCAAAATTATCCCTTGTGAATAGTTATGAAACAAATTGTGTCTTTAACTTTTTTGGACAACCCCGGCCTAACTTGAGTTTACTGTATCAAACTTAGACTAGACTTATACTGAAATACTTAAGAGACTGGCAACGTGTCTTGCACAAGCTCTGGTATATCATGGCTAGTTAAATTTACGACGGAGCCTTACTGGAGCCTTGGTTGAAGTAACGGAAAAAAGACCCGGATTGTACTTATGAGTCATCGTGCTCAAGGACAAAACTAAATCGTATAACTTAGCTGTTTAAATTGAACTCACTCAACTTTAAAATATTTTCATGACGAACGCAATATTATGTAAAATTTTGAGAATATTTCAATAAATTGATATCCCGAAGAAAAAAAAAATGATAGCATCGAATTTTCTTTTAAACGTCGAAATTAATTGAGCGTCACTATTTGGGGACCCCCAAAGGGCCCCAACATAATGCATGAGGAAGTTCAAATTGGGCTAAGTAGGCTTATCCTGGGTTCGGGTGGTCAGTCTTTTTAGATTGGGCTGAGGGAAGTCCAGAATTCACATCCGCCAAAACTAGTTTGAGTCTGTTGGTTATTTTACCCAGTCTACAAATAACTCTCCATTAGTGACTTGCTATGAATTTAGAATTGTTATTCAAAAATTTTAGACTTTTTTTTAACTAAAGCGTGTTGGATTGTTTAGTGTTTACAGTAAGAGTAAAGAAAGAATAAAAAAAATAATAGGGTAATAATAGAATAAAGAGTAGGACTGAGTGAGTAATAAAAAATAGCTTTTTAAAAGAGGGAAAAAAAAGTTGCTTTGGGGTTATAATTGGCTTAGATTATACGATGATTATTTAAAATTAATTTAAAAATTTAACGAGTTTAAAAAATGTATTCAAATTTGACACGTTTTTTTTATTTGTAAACTATCCTAAAATGCGTTATCCTTCTGAGCTCAAGTTTGATGTGAATGCTCAAAATTCTAATGCTGGTTTAAGTCAACACCAAAAGAAAACGACAAACCCTCAAACGAGTAAGTGCTTATACGCATTCATTGGAAATGAAAAAAATTCCATGTGCTTCATAATTGCAAAGAAAAATTATATGATATAAACACTTATAATCTATTTATAATTTTATAATTTATGTACAGAATAATATAACAAAATGCAAATATTTTATTTTCAATTAAAAAACACATCAAGATAAATTATATCTGCTAAAATGCTATTGAAACTAGTCTTTCTTATCTTTACGTGTATATACCTGGCAAACCAATCCCCTGTAAACTCATAGAATATGAACCAATATCAAATACAGATTCCAAAAATGAGCAAAATCAACGTCAATATAAACAAGTTCACCATACAGTCCACAATATCGGCCAATTATAAAATCCATTACATTCAATAAAAAACATTCAAATATAGCAACTGCAGACCAATAGACTTGGGCCCCAATGCCCATAATTAGAATCTTCTCTCTCATGGACACCACCCAGTTAAAGTAGGAAACTTGGAGATAGCAACATAGAACATTAGACCACAATGTTCTTCTCAGAAACGAAATGCTCTAAATGTTCATCATTATTTTTTGCTCCCATTGTACCATTTGCAGGATATGGAGCAAACTAAGCATCTCAAACCCATTCTTCATTTATCTATTTGAAAGCATATAAATGCTCTAAATAGGGAGAATGGAAAAAATTTAGAGGATGATCCTCAACTTTAGAGGACGGGACGGGAATTTGATCATTCAAATGTGTATAACTTTAGTATCTCCATCTAATTTTCATAAATTTGATGTCTTTGGGAAGATATTGATCATTATTATTGAGTATGTTCAATAAAATTTTAAAAGTATTAAGTTCAAACATTAGAGGAAAATTAGTTTAACAATTGAATTTTGTAAAGAAAAGGATAAACTTTAGAAAATATGTGGGGAATGATTAATTTTTGAATGGAAATGAGGGAGTTTTTTGAAAAATAAATATGGTAATGGAGAAGAGCGGTTGGAGTTGTTAAGAATAATAACAGATTTTAGGTTGAACGTAAAGCTTATCTAAAAGCTAAGCAAAGACATAGACTTGATAAAATTCCCATAGTTTCATGCCCATATATTTGCCCAAACAAACAATGCCTCAAGAAACTCTCTTTGAAATTGCTTGGTTTCTATCCCTATAAAATTCCCCATAGTTTAATGCCCACATATCTGCTCAAACAAACAAGGCCTAAAAAATTCTCTTCAAATGCTTTCTTTCCTTTGGTTAGTTAAATATTACACTGGTAAAACACAAACATATTTTTAATCAAGGAAACATCAAATTCCATATCATAAACACCAAAATCAACAAACCACCAGATAATTTCACACTAAACAAATCTTAAAACAACTCAAAAATAACACGATTAATAATCGAAAACTTAAAAAAAAGGAGAACGAAACTACGAATCTTCTCGATCAAACACGAGCATAGATTAAACCGAGATCTAACGCTGCCCGAAAGAAAAATTCAGATCGGGTCACAATCGTCCATTAAAGAAAAATTCAGATCGGGTCACAATCGTCCATTAAACTGCCAATAAGTTGACGGAAAATACACTTTACAACTCGCATTCCAAAGTTTCCACCTACACTAGAAAGGCATGACGATTCAAACAATTCAAGATCGAAAATTTTTCTTAATTTTCTCGCAAGGTTTTCGCACGAACCGATCTGAGAGATTATCTCGATTTTTTTTTTTAATATTGCGAGATTAGATGGGATGAAGGGGCAATAGACGAGTTCTTACCTCCAACTGTTGAAACCCTAGCCGCAGAGTTGGAAGAGAAAAAAAAAATCTTCGAAACTGACCGCAATGGCAACGCAGAGCTCGTGACCCAACTCTTTAGGTGTAACTGTCACTATTCATTCCTATTGTTTGATTATAATTTTATTTTGGTCCTTAAAGATTTCAATTTGGGTAAGTAAGACCCTGTAGATTCAATTTAGTTTTAGGAAGCTCACATGCCCTTCTTAGAGGTAATTTTATTATTATTGACCCCTTGAGCTTGATCGAGGTTTTGATTTGGTCCCTAAAAATTGGCATGTGAGTTTTTATGTACTTCTTTTTTATCTAAATTATTATTAGGAATTGACAGGTTACTATATTGAAATCAAATTGTAACTACATGATCCTAATTGTTTAAACTAAAATTGTAAGTATCAAAAACAAATTACTATAAAAGTACGGGTACAATAGTGAATATTACCAGAGAACTGGTTAGGGATGCCAATGGGGCGGGGCGGGGCGGGGCTGGAGGTTGGTACTCCCATCCTTGATTCCCGAATTTTTTTTAACCCTTGATTCCAGGCGGAGAATTTTTTTAGACCCGTCTCCGCCCCTAACGGAGACCGGAGATCCCCGCCTCGAATCCGAAAAAAATAAAGTATGAAAACTACGAAAAAAAGAGTTAAAAACTACAAATTTTAACTAAATTAGATGGAGAAGTCTCCACTGCGCAAATTCAATTCCACGCCGAAACGAACAAAATCAAAGTACCAAACTATAAATCAAGAGAAAAACTCAAGAAAAAATAAAAAATCGAAACAGCATAAGTTTTCTCGAGAATCTCCAACTGAGAAGCAGTCTTCATCTTCTGCTTCACCTTGTTCTCCCCCTCCGGCCTCTTCTTCTTCTCCATCGCCGCTACCTCCCACCTCCATTCTCTCTCTCTCTCCCAAACCTAGGGTTCCGAAGATCAAATCGCCCGAAGAAGAAGCCTGTATATCAACAAAATCGCTCTTCCGGTCTCAATCGGTTCCTAAAGTTTTGGATTTGGGGAGAAATCCAAAGTTTCTACTCTAAAAGTCTTTGCAGCACAATCGATTAGGGGTGTCTAAAATACCCGTCGGACCCGAGAACCGACTAGAACCAACCTCATTGGGTCGGGTTGGTTTGGTTCTACCATCCACTCGGTTCGATTTTGGGTTTAAAAATTATAAACCCGTCCGGTTTGTATCGATTCTAGGGTCTATAATTTTTTTTACCTCGAACCGACCCGAAAGAGAACCGAATATGGAACCGATATATAGACCCGAGAATATATTAATACGGTTCTCGAGGTGGTTCGATTTGTATTATTTTAAATTATGTTGAATGTTGATTTGTATTGTTTTAAAAAATATATTATTGTATAAGAGTTATTTGTATTTTTTAGTGTTCATCAAAAGTTTAAATGAACTGGGTAAACCCGACCCGAACTAACCCGACCCCAAAAGAATTGAAGAATCGAACCGAACCGTTTAGTTCAGTTCTCTCGAATGCTCGGATCGATTCTGGGTCAAAAAATCTGGAGCCGTGGATGGTCGAGTCGGTTCTGGGTCTGACTCAGAACCGACCCAACCCGATCCATGCCCACCCCTACAATCGATGACACTGACCCCCTCGGCCTCTTGACCTCTAGTACTAATTAGGGTAAATTACATTTACCTCCCCTGAGGCTTCTAATAATAACGAGAACTCTCCTCAAGTCTTGAAAATGACACTGGCATTCCTTCTACGTTAAAATAATATAATTTGGGGCAGTTTGGGGTTGGGATCAAGACGAAAAACAAGACACAGGGTGAGGATCGGGGTTCGAGGTGAGGATATACAAAACGTTCCCGCCTCGTCCCCGATTTTTTTTTTTATCCCCGATCCCCCGCCCCGAAAAAGCCCCGAAAATTCACCCTGATAGGAGCGGGGCGAGGAAAATTGCCATTCCTAGAACCGGTACTCTTTCACCATATCAAATTGCTTTGTGGCGATAATTACGTTTGGCCTCTTGAATTTTACTAACTCCCACTTTGGTACTTGCAATGAATTTTACAGCTTTTGTTATCTTGGCCTCTTCATTTGGGTGTGGTTTTCATTAATAATTTTAGTATTTTTTTTTCAAAAAAAAAAAATTTTAAAACCAAAAAAAATTATTTTTATATATATCATGTAATTTTTATAGGAAATATTTTTAAGAATTTGATTCATTAAAATCTCTTCATTTCAAATTTTATCCCAATCCCAATCCCTCTTACATTATACCATGTTCTCAACGAGTTCAGATCCTTTGAAGTGTTTTGTTCCTGGAGTGTTTTCTGAAGTGGTGTAAAACGATGTTGTTTTACATCACTTCAGAGACACTCCAAAACAAAACACTCAGAGGATCCGAATAAGTTTTCAACCCCCATTGATACGTCATTTTACACTATTTCAGAGACATTCTAAAACAAAACACTTCAGAGAATCCGCTTAAGAGGATCCAAATCCGTTCTCAAAACCACTCACCACCACCGCCGATTGCCTTAGGATCACCTTCGTCTTTGCTTAACTAGAGCCCCTTCCACACAATGGAATAACTACCACATTTTTTGGGGCTCGCTATTCGACGTGATGATTAATTTTTGAAGTCTGACACCATGTACTACTAAAGATGTGACAGTACCATGTCCTCCCAGCCTAACCCTGATTTCGGTTATTAGCATCTTCATTTTCTTAAGCTTTTGGACAATGAAAATTTTAGGCATCGATCTTAAAAAGTGGGGTAAGCTTCATTTTACCTTCTCAAAGTATTAAGTATATTCCACTTTTCCCCCATAGTTAATAATGTTCTCACTTTGCACCTTCACATATATAAACCGTTATAATCAACTTTGACATTCAACGTACAAAGTAAATAAAAAATTGTCACTTAGGCCGCTATGTATTGCCAGTTTGCAACATGGCATTGGGGTCAGCATTAATATCAAGGGCATTTCATGTATGTTTATAAAATCTCCCCATATATGTGTTGATATGTAGTGCCCTAATATACGATTTTTTTTTATAAACATATTCCATGTAGTGCCCTTAATATTAGTGTTGACATATATGCCAAGTGGCACCTAATGTTGCCAATTAGAAACACATGACGGCCTAAGAGGCAATTTTTCGTCCACTTTGTAAACGGACATTGGATGTCAAGCTTGATTGCAACGGGTTATATAGGTGAGGGTAAAAAGTGAGAAAATTATTAGTTATGGTGACAAAGTGTGAATTATTTAATACTTTGAGTGGGCAAACTGCAGTTTACCCTAAAAAGTGATACCCTTGGCTTTTGCGTATTTGGGATCTGTGTTTTGGTGTTTGGTTAGATGTTTCCGTAAAGCCATGATTGACATAACATAGTCTTTTTCTGTTGACCATCAACAAATTTTCAAATTTGGTGTTAAAAAATATACTCTGTGCACATATTTGACATATGGAGATGCAAAGATTGGAATAATTATTTAATCATAAGATTTAATCATTTTAACTCTTTTGCCATTGAGTAGTGCTATAGGTACACCCAATTTGCACCCCAAATGCACTCCATGGTGAGGTGTCAACACCTCATTGGGGGCCAATGGGGTCCACCTCATTGGCCCCCCAATGAGGTGTTGACACCTCACCATGGGGTGCATTTGGGGTACAATTTAGTTGTACCCATAGCATTTCCCTTTGCTATTTCACTTTCACTTTTGTTTGCCCAAATTTTAGAGTTTTTTTTTGTTTGTAATTTTGTCCCATTTTAAAATTTAGTTTCGCCCTTTTTTATTTTTTATTTACTCACTAAATCCCAGTTGTATAATGAGAAAGACCTTATGTATTTCTTTTTATACTTGGCTTACGTGTACAACTAATTTACGAGGTTAGATATCTCATTTTTTGTTTAGACTCTTCTCTTTTTCGATGACATTATACCTTTCATCAAGCAACTGGAAGCCATAACGTCAACCGCAGGCCACAAGCGATAATCAAATATGCTTAATCATTGAGAGTCCACAGATAAATCACATTATTATATGTGGATAAATTTTTTACATATTATAGGTAATGATTTTCATACTCATCTTTTTTTCAATTACACTCTCGTTCTTTTAATTATTAAACAAAATTACTTAAATGCTCATTCTATATAATTAAAATATATAAGTAAAATAAATATAAATATAATGGTATTTAAATAATTTTACTTAATAAAAAAATTCTTACAATAATAATAATTAAAAAAAATATATTTTTGTTTGTATATGATTGTTCCCATTTTCACACATCCTCTTAAGAAAGTGAAGCTAGTTGCATACTTGACAACTACTAGTTAAGATATTGAAAGACAAGACGGATGACGTGACAGGTAACAGCAAGTTGCTAGCTTGCGCCCAATCCCAAACCGTGTGCGCACCCTCGTACGGTCATACGCAAACACCCCATTACTAGCTGTACCACTGCATATAATACCCACGGAGTTAAAATACCAAAACTGCCCCTACATAAGGGGTCCGCGAGTTGCCCACGCTTTTCCCATTCCCTTATATCTCCCCTCATAAAAACCCACTAATCAACCAAACCCCCTCAAAACCACCCAATGGCTAACCCTTCTAACGTGCGCCAAAACGACCCCAAATTAACATCCGAATCTGACCCCTCGAGGCCGTCCCTCTCTATCGTGCGCCCGGATGACTACCTACCCCCAAACAGACGTAACATGTCTCCTGTGGGATTAAGTAGTGACCCCTCGAGCGTACCCAATATATTTCCTTTCACAATAACTTGTGAAGAATCATCCCCCAAACACCCCAAATCGCCGACAACCGCCGCTTCTCCGTCGCCGAGGCACAGGATTTTCCGGGGAGTCCGGAGCCGGAGCGGGAAATGGGTGTCGGAGATTCGCGAGCCGGGGAAGGCAACGCGGATATGGCTCGGGACCCACCCGACTCCGGAGGCAGCAGCAGCCGCCTACGACGTGGCCGCGCTGGCCCTGAAGGGCCCCGATGCCGCCCTGAATTTCCCGGACTCAATACTCTCGTATCCCGTGCCGGCCTCCTCCGCCGCGTGCGACGTACGCGCTGCAGCAGCTGCCGCCGCCGCCGCCCGGCATTCGAAACCCAGAGCGTCCGGGGAGAGCTCCGAACAGGTGCGGGTGGAGAATGAGGATAAGGGGAAGTGTGAAACGACGTCAGGCGAAGAGTTCATTGACGAGGAGGCAATTTTCGATATGCCCAATATGCTGGTAGACATGGCGGAAGGAATGCTGCTCAGCCCCCCGCGTATGAAGTCGCCGCCGTGTGATGATGACTCTGCGGATAGTTCAGGTGGAGATAATCTATGGAGTTATCGATGACTATTTAATAGTATACCCAATTACCAATCTATATGGTACATTCTATTTTTAGTATGTGAAAAGTTATTTCACATACCCAGAATTAAACGACCGAAAATTAGCCCAAAAATTCTGTGTATGGATCAAATTCGCTCCAACTCCAAGTATCCTAATTGATCCGATATTCTCAGTACTTTTCTACAGATTAATTCTGGGAATAGATAGATTTAAGAGGAAGGTTTTTCTAGTAGTTGGTAATAGTTTTTTTTTCTTCCAGCTTTTGTATATTGAGTTTGGAATGTTCTGGATTGTGGTATGTATTATGTACACTAAGTAGTCGTTTGGGAATCATCGTGTTATATCGAGTGATGGGATTGAATTGAATATTGCTTACATTCAAACGCATTTGTTCTGGAGTTGGTTTAGTCTAGTTGCACTAATTTTACATATTACATCATGAAATATTTTTTTATAAATATTTTTTGAAGTAAAATTTAATTGAATCAAAAGATTTCAATTAGTTATTTTATACAAAATTTTCAAAATTATTAAAAATAATTTAATTTAAAAATTAAAGATAATTTTTTAAAATATTTAGAATGGTGAAAATTGATTAACAATATGAAACGGAGGGAGTATTTTATAATTTTTTTGCATGGACAATACTTTCAAAAATAGATTATATGCAACTCATCCTACGGTTGAACTAACTCTACCTATATATATATAGAATTATAATATGGTTCCGGTCTCTGTATAACCAACGAGTCTTCACCACAAAAATCTAATGAAAAAAAGAAATGTAATTAATTTATGCATTGTGGTGGAAAATAAGGACTGGCTAGTTGGATTAAAGTTGTTTAGTCAAGTGGTGATCATAAGATTACCAAGAATGACATATTGGAAAGGTCTAACATAGATTTGATATATATATATATATATATACACTAATTGGATTGATCACCCACGATACAAAAGGTGTCTAAAATTGAATAAAAGAAATGGTCCATCAACTTAAATTACATAAAATAACTTTCTCATTATGGTATAGATGAGTGATTAGGCAACATGACAAATAGATTGTAGAGGAGAGGCTTACCTACTCTTAAAAATTAGCGTTATGATATACAAATAAAATTTGACAACATAATCTTTTTTTATGTACATAATGACGTGATTTATTGTGATTATTCATTCATTTCCAAACAAAAGGCTTATCACCACTTGGACTTGTAATCTAAAAATTGTGTTTATAAATCTTTCTTCTAAAAGGATTAGGCTTTTCTAAAATTTATAAAGTGAATCATGTGCCTACCATGGTAATTTGAGTTTAACTTGTAAGACCCACTTATAAGACTGTTTATGTAAAAAATTAGTTTGATTGAATATTGATAGCCACAATACCAAATAACATTTATTCGGACAAGAAATGTGTTTTTAGAATGGACCATCCATTTCTTGGAGAATAATGTGTTCTAATGATAGCCAGAATAATATGTTCTAATGATATGGCTATCATTTTTCGATCAATTAATTTTTTTGTGTCAATTATTATTTCTACAAGTTTTACTATATGAACAATTTAAATTATGAAGTTAAGCACGGATCAGCCCAAAACTAGCCAACTTTACGAAAAATTAAAATTTAATTTATGAGAATATATATTAGAGAATCTTTGCCTTCTTTAAAAATTAAAATTGGAACTGTTCCAAAAATGACTAAAAAGGACAAAAAGGGAAAAAGGCATATCTGAATCTTTTGATGAAAAGATGATGATGATGATGATGACTTAAGATACGCAGATTCCTCTTCGGGACAAACAATATAATTTCCATTGCTTTCCTTAAAGGGTGAAACCATATCTCAAGGAGGAAATCATTGTTCAAGGAGGAAATCATTCAGACAAAAGGGTGAACCCATATCTCAATCTTTTGATGAAGATATGAGAAAGTGAGAGTTATATGATGGAAATTAAGATACCAGGTTCCTCCTTTGCAGACACAATACAATTTCCTTTGTTTTCATTTTCTGATAAAAAAAAAAAAAAGTAATAGTCGTAATAAAACACTTCTTTTTGCTCACATTTTATTATGTGACAAAAGAAATATTACGTGCACAATTTTAGACACATCTCCCTCATAATAAGTGGATATTAGGTATGCTTTCCCGTATCATTGGTAGGCATAGGATTAAGCGAACATGGTTGTCTTTGTTTGTTAATAAGCAAATTGGTAAATAAGCGGAGAGTACGAATCTCTTTATGTATTCAAGCATGTTCCCAGTCGCTTGGACTATTATTGTAGTGTGAGCCTTGACAGTACCCGAAGTTAGGCAATCAGCATGAGTTTCTTTACTTGGATCCCTTTCTCTCTTAATGACTCTTCTTGGGGAGTAGGATTGCCTAGGATCTCAGAGAAATGTAGGCAAGTAATATTTTCTTTTTCAAGCAAAGAGGAGTAGAGCGTGGTCATGTCACTATCAATATGTGAATTCGTGACTTACCGCTATAAGAATTGAGCTCGGCTATCTAAATTCAGAAATCACCCCTGGACCAAGTATGAACAATGCTAATATGAACAATGCTAATATGACCAATTTCATTTACTTTTTAACGTGACACAGCTAACAACCACTAGTTCAGTAATTCTATAAATAAAATAATTACATCTAAAAATTATGAATTATATCACGTCAAATAATAAACTAAAATAAAAAATAAGTATAATATAATATTCACGGCGGTAGTTTTGAAATAGACTTCCCAAACCAATCAATTTTCCCCCACAATTTTCGGAAACCCAATCCTCGTAAAAGCATCGGATCTCCTATCCTATGTCAACCAACCAATTCAATCCCTAGAAATGGAATGGCCCATCTTTTTCAACCCATAGTACCATAGAGGCACCATCTCGGGGGGTCTGTAGTCACCATCACTACTCCCTCCACTAGTTCCTTGTTTGGATGCCACGAAAAAAGTCTACTTAACACGGATACGGAATGATCTGTAATCCTTCGGATATAAAGAATTACGTGGCCCATGCCAGTTCCACTTCGGAGGATACTCCCCGCTAAAATAGCACGTGGTCGACGCGTTTCCGCGGCCAAAACTACCACGTGGTCCACACCACACGTGTCCAAACAAACGGTTCATGAACTTGGCTATTTATGTTTTTTTTTAATTTTTTTGTGACACTGCGTGGGATTCTATATCCTATTTCGCAGGAGGGGCTACAGTACTTTTTTTTTTTAAATAACAAAAGTGACTACAATATACATTTTTTAAAATAGTATATTTAGTGCGTTCATATTATAACATTCATCATAATCGATTGTAATAAAAAAAATTAAAACTTTTTTTTATTACAAAATATCATAATATTTAACACAATAATGCATAACACACTATTTTTTACGATTTTTGACATACATCTTTATAACATTTATCACGCCGATCAAAATATACACCATAACTTAATATAACATTCATCACAACTAAATATAACATTATTATTATACACACAGTGTAGTATAGATTTTAAATTATTTGACTCAAAAATTTTCCGACCATTCCTAAATTAAATCCAATGGTTGAATCATGCTTAATTTATTTTAAATTAATTTTAAAATAAATTATATCCATGAATTCATCCGACCCAACCCCACACCACCACCACTACCACTTACACCCATCACCCACAACCAAACACCATTGTTGTCAACCTCAACTTATCAATCACCACTTGCCATCAACCACCAACCATTGCAGTTGCCAAACTCAATGTAATGGAAAAATCTATTACACTAAAATTACGTTGTTATATACTAAAACTACATCATTTTATATTAAATAGCATGAGAGACTCAATAACTTATCATTTCTTCTTTTTTTTCTCTTTTTTTTTTTTTTTAAATCTCTATAAATTTTATTTTATTTTTTAAAAAAATTGTAAAATCCAAATTAATCAAAAAATAAAATATCCCATTTTGGATGAATAAGGATTTTGGTATTTTTTTAAAAAAAAATAATAATAATGTTAATTTTAATTTTTGATTCCAATATGAAAAAGTAAAAAAAAATGGCCAAAAAAATAAAATAATTTGCACTGAAGACACAAATAATCCAAAAAAATAAATTATTTAGTAACATTGTTGATTTTTGTATAAAGAGTATTGTAAATATAATTGTCAAAAAATAACATTTTTTTATATCTATTAAATAAATAATCAATTATAGTCTTTCTGGAGATTTATGATCAAATATGTAAAAATTATCTAAGTTTATTATGTAAAACGATTTAATTTTAGTGTAATGAACCTCTTCATTACATTGTGTGTAACAGAGAGGATCACAATCTAATAATGACTCTCTGGAGTCAATGTAGCAACCTTAAAAATAGATGATAGTTTAGAGAGAACTTGTTTTTCAAGAACCACTCCCTACTTAAAGAGTATAATTAGAGCTGGGCATTTGTTGGAAATGTTATAATATACCCAAAATTTAAACTGTATTTGATTCAATGATTTGGTAAAAAAAAACCCGTTAGACCCTTTAAACTTTTCTCTTTTATTTTTCTTTTCGCGTCACCAAATCCTTTATCCAAACACAGCCTTAGAGAAT
>BRYE01000003.1:1411336-1413836 GCA_030159115.1 Actinidia arguta var. hypoleuca
GACACAGAGTTGCGTATAGTTGTTTAGCATGTGAACAAAAAAAAAGGAAAAGAAAACTTGAGTTCTTGCCCCAAAATGTGGGTAATCTGATGGACTGGGTCAGCTGGTCCAAAGGCCCATTTAGCACACGAGAGACCCATTCAAAAGGCCTCAATGGGACCCGTGGGCCCCATCTCACTCCTTCTATTTTGGTGTCAATTGTGAGAGAAAAAAGAGCCATAGACTCGTACGCTTTATTTATATATATATATATATATATATATATATATATATATAAAAGAAGGATGATTCGTTTATACCTCCTTTGCATTATTTTCTGAGTCTTATTATTTTCATGACCAATCTCAAGTTTAAAGTACGTAGCCAGTACTTAATTAAATATCTCGTTAGATCTACAAAGAATATGAATTTAAATACGAATATCAAGGTAAATGCTAGGGCGTTAGTCGCATGGGGTGCAATGAGAAATAGACAAGGGTGTCTAATTTAGGAAACAAAGACTAAATTTGACTTTGTTTGTTCATTTAAAGACGATGAGTTGATATAGAATAGTTCATATTGGAATAATTATTATCGTCTAAAATAAGGTGCTTTAATTTGACAATGTTAATAAATGCAAGGCTGTTGTCTAACAACCTAAGAATAAAAATGAGAGCAAGTAATTTTGGTAGTAGCATTTGGTTTCGTACTCCTACTTCTCAACTATTTATAGGTGGAGGTCTGTTGTATTCTTTACTACCAGTTGACTTATTGTATCTCTCTATCTCATGGCTTCTCTTTTCAGAAAAAAAATCAATGAAAGCATCCATAGGAAAGAACGGAGGCACGGAGGCACAGTCAAGGGTGTGAGATCAATTGACCTACTAAAAAAAAATTACACTATTATTTCATAAAAAAAATATACTATCAATATAATTTTAACCTTATTAAAAAAAATTACTCTATTATCTCATAATTATATATAATTTTATAATTTTAACTCCACTGAACTTATATCTTGACTTTCGCTCCTGTCCATGGGCAAAGCTGATGCAGCTTCTTGGCTCGGTGCCATTGTTCTAGTGACCCTAATTTTGTTGGGGACTATTAAAGAAAATTCTCTCACAACTGAAGAAGCAATGAGAGGAAACCAGTTCTTGGCCAGACCTTGTGATGAAATTTTTACGTCGACAGAGAAGGCAAAACCCTCCACATCATCAGCGACAAGTGCAACGACCCTTTTATAGTCGAAAAAAATTCACATATATAATATCCATACGATGTTTTCCTAGGACTTGTCATCACAATATCTAGGGAATGATTGAAAAATGCTATTTTACCAATTTTTTTGTATTAGAATGATGTGGCGGTTGCGGCAAATTAAAAATCTTAACCACAATGAAGAGTGTTTTGTGTTCAAATAATAGATTCACAAACTGCCACATCATGTTGTTTGTAAATTTTGTACATTTTTTTTCTTCTTATACAGCATGACTCATTTAGAATCTTGTATTATAGGAAAACATAAAGGATCCAATAGTGTCAAACGATTGACTCTTCTAACTTTTTTTTTTCTATGTTTTTATCTCTCATCAAATCTTTAATCTAACACACAGCCCAAGTCAATCTTTTTTGGGCTTTGAGGAGGAAATCAAATTAATTGGAAAGTGACAACCATTTGGAGCACTATAGAAATGATATTAGAATAATTCAAATGCGTGGGATATTGACATACGATAATGCATTGTGGTAATTGATTGCAAAACCCACTTTGGTAATTAGAATGACTGATTGATGGTTCATTTTCCAAAGCCACATTATAAAGTGTGGGTATTTTTGGTGGTGGGTGTTTTGACTCTTATCCTGTCATATAGAAGCAAATTTGATGACATTCATTTTATAATAATGTTTATAAAATAAAAAATGCTAGTTTACATGATTTTTTTAGAAAAATTAACATAAAAATTGGGTTTGTCAGTGCTAATTTTAAAATTATAAGAGCATCTTAGCAGATCGTTTTCCCCATTTAAAGAGTTAATGCTTTGAAATATTTACCTCCAACGTTCTCTCTAAAGTAATCTTCAAATTTCAAGGTTACTATAATTACTTCTTAGTTTTCCTATTTATATATACAAACTAATTTGCCGTGATTCATTTATAATTTGTCACATTTATAAGTTGAAGTAATTCATTTAATAAGCACATTAAGATGCGTAACTTGATTAGCGTGATTATTAATCAAGTGGGTCTCACATGTGCGCTCTATTAACCATTTTCACTTGTTCCTAAGTTTGATAAGTGCATGACTCTGATTTATGCCATCACATGCAATCACTAATCTATTTATAGGTGTGTATATGTAGATAGATATATCACATTTTGTTCTCCCATTAAGATGCCACACTATGTGTAAAGGATTAGTTTTTCTATCAAGATATAGTAGAATAATCTGTATCAACATTGATATACTAGAACAATCTCAATCAACATTTATTGTATATGTTATTATGATATTATTTGA
>BRYE01000003.1:1436336-1446336 GCA_030159115.1 Actinidia arguta var. hypoleuca
TTTTTTTAAGCCAAGCACCATATAGGTAATGTTTATCCACACGCTCCATCCAATTACAGCTTTCTAGAATACTTCAATAACTGTATAGGTCCATTCCTCTGATTCCTTTCAAGAATTGGGTTTCAACAAAGCATCTTGCCAAGTAAATGCCCTGCTTCCTAAAGCTACAATATGTGGGTCCTACCTGTGTGGGACAATGAACATGTAGATTTTCACTTGATATGTAAGAGATCAGAACATCACTTTGGTTTACCTGTTACACAAAATCTCTCCACTAGAAAAATCATGAACTATATGTAGTGCACTCTATTGGATCCCAGTCTTTAGTTCAGAAGATGAGGGAAATCATAATGAAAATCCTCAAAACCTGGTGATGCTGCCAAACTGTTAGATAGATACTGCTCTCATACATAAAGTTTTCAACACGAAAACGAAACTCAGAAAATTTCACAGCGTCAAATTTCAAGTCTCAAAAATCTGTGAGATTCCAAACTCCCCAAAGAACAGAAGTGCCACAATCAACATTAATTGGCATGACTGGCACTATCATAACACGATTTAACGCTGTCAAATCAAACAAGTCCATACAAAAACCCTGGACAAGTGAGGTACTAGTCATAACTGGGAATGACTTAAGCAGCCTAGAGACGTACAAGTTCCGTATTAGGTCGATTTTACATTAATATTGCATCGTTTTATAAAAACACAAGAAAGGTGGTATATTAACTAATAAATAAATTAAAGTTTAATTAAGGTAAATAATCTACCTAGTTGATGAGCAGCTGCTAAATCTCTCTTCCCACAGATTTAACATGGAGAAGAGATTCTGAAGGTGCTCTCAAGCTCTACCATCCACATCAAACCCAGCCCCGGTCCAGCCAGGTGCTGCAGGCCCTCGACCCTTAGGAACAGCTCCTATTACCTTTCCTCTCCCCTGTATCGGGATTTTCTTCTTCCCTCTTGCTTCGCCCTCATCAGAAGGCTGATGATTGTGGCCATTCATGACTGGAGCATTTCCACCATTTCCATGATTGGCTATGCTTTCTTTTCCAGTCGGTGCCGAAGGGCTAGGAACTGAAGAAGCATCTAAAGCCGGACTACTATGTGCAGGTCCCGTTGGCTGCCCATCCTAAACAATATCAAAGTGCAAACTTTAGCATTTCTATATGCAGTAGTATGAATACTCCAGTACCCATATAACCAAAAATGTTAACTCATGGATGACACATAGGTAATGTTGTCTATATGCAGTAGGTTAGCAATCATATTAGCTTTAATCTAATGTCTAGGAGACTTTTAACAATTGGTAGACAGGAGTAACAATTGAATCAGGGAAAGAGTTTGGGAAATGATATTGGATTCTTACAAATAACCGCATAGTTATATTGTAACCAAAGAGTACAACAATTCTCCAGCCATGTTCACCAATTGAGTTGCATATATGACACTCCACAACAAGAATTTTCTTAAAGGTAAAATGAAATTTATATCCTCACTATAAAATCCCAATTGTACTTGCATTTCATTATATTCCTCATAGTGATGTCATACAAATTTCACTTTATCTAAATCTGCAAGTGTATGCTTGTTTGTGTGTGTGAATCTGAACCATTAAAAGGACCGGAGTGAAGAGATGTGATAGTAGATGGCACCCGATTGCTCAATGGATTCCCCTAAAACAGGAACAACTCCACTGAAAACCCTATACTTCTCTAGATATGTAACTGTAGTCTTCACATTGTTCCTAAGAAAATAGCTATTCCAATGTAATCTACCTCTTAAATCCCCCCAAAAGTTGTTCACCTCACCTCTAACTATATTGATTTAGCATGCTAAAGTTCCCATAAAATGCTGTTGCATGATAAATTGTTCGCCATAAATTGATTGTAAAAGGCTTTTAATGGTTAATGCATTAACTTCTCTGAGTTACAATAAAGGATAGAACGGGGAGCCCGATGTTACCTTCTATAAGTTTCTTCCTGTCATGACAGGTATTTACAAGATGTTGGCAACTTGGCATGGGATTGAAAAGATGGTTTATTAGATGAAGATACAGGGTTGTGTATAATCACTCATTTTACATAGGAGAAATAACTAGGGATAAGAACATGTTCAGAATAAAGGACTAGTCCAAATACCACTTTTACATATTATCATTTGGTGAATGATAAAAGGAAGCAAAAGAATTGAAATACTAACTGGAAATAAAGCACCACAGTTGAGGGTGAGATGATGAAAACAAAGTATTCTCTTGTTCATAGATGCATCCTGCTTAGATGGGGATACGAAGAGAAAAAGGTGGAAGGACTTACGCAAGGGACAGAAGTGGATGATCTGCTTGGGTTCAAAGCTTCGAGTCGCCTTTTTAACTCCTCCAGTCTAGCAAACTGAGCGTTGCTACTTTCTTGAACCTATAAAGGATAATTATATCAGAATATGATTCAGTGAGAATTCAGATACCGCATTTCATGAAGATTTACCAGATTGTTCAAGTCTTCACATAGGTTCTGTTTAATAGCTTCCTCATCCTTTACAGCCTTTGATGCTGCCTCCCATGCCTGAAATGGAAACCAAGAATCACTAGCATAGAAGGATAAAGATATTTTGTGCAGTAATAAAAACATTAGACAATTCCATTAGTGTGCATAGCAAATTAACAATGTTACAGGTCTTAATGGTGATTGGAAAAAGAAAAAAAAAAGCTAACAAGAAACAAGAAATAATCTGATGTAGATCAAGCAGCTTAAAACACTATCTAACTTGAGGCAGCCTGGTAAATTTTCCTAGGTAATCAGTTTAATAATAGGATTCCAAAAATCAGAAAACCAAAATTGGCATGAAGGTACGAGTAAACACAGATTATAAAAAGGAACTAACATAACTAAAATAATAAAAAAAAAGTGTTTGTTTTTTCTTTGACAAGTTACTACTTTTAAAACTGTTGATGGTCCCCCATACAGCCACCAATTATTTCCCAGCTAGTGTCAGTTTCACAAATCACAACCATATAGGTTACGACACAACTAAACACAACAGCCATATAAATACAGAACATTTTCATTACAATTTTAAAAGAAAATTAAGGCACAAACGCATGCTTGTTTTGAGTCCTTCCCAATAATAAGGGTTTATGTGGTGTCATTAAAAAGAACACTTGAGACAAACTTCTTCTACCTAAAACTCAAAAAACTTTATACACAAATTTTATGCTTGTTATCAAGCAAGGAGAACAGCAAAACATTACAAATGCTGCTGGCTTCAACTATATTTGACTGAACATAACATCAATTTCCAATTTACTTTAAGAACAGACTCATAAAGTCAAAGATTTATAAGAACCCACAAATATTGGCAAAACTATAAGATTTATGAAGCAAAATTAAAAAATATAGTTAATTAAAATATTGCAGTATTAGAACTGTCAACAGCATAGAGCCAGACAGAAAAGCAAGGTATAATATAAATATAATTTTTCCAGATATTTTTTTGAATGAATGTGTAATCGTCAGTGTAGGCTGCAAATTTCTCGTGCGTAATAATTTACGGATATGATCTACCCTCTAGGTACAGAGCTTTCGACATTGTTGCAGATGGTATTCGCAGCTCAAAATAGTTTCCACAAAGCAGCATGCAAAGGGGAAAAAATGCTAAATATATACTGCACACACGTTGTGTAGTGATAAAAGGAGAATTCTTTTTCAGATTTGATAAGGAGTAAGGACCAAGGGACGTAAGATGAATCCATAAGTTAAAAGAGAACAAACCTTTTTTGTGTCTTCTTCCTTCAGCTTTGCAACACGAATTTTCTCAGTTGACATTTCAATTTTCTTTCTCATGAGTTCAAGTGCTTAAGTTATGTGTCATACAGTACAACAACGTCAAAAATCATTTTACTATGCACTCTAAAAAGAGAAATTCCACAAAATTCTAGTTAGAAGAATTAGTTATGATACTGACCCAACCTGCTTTTTTAGGTCCAGCTGTTAGTTTCATCTCCAATGTAAGATTTCCCAGCTCTCGTTCAACATCACGAATTTTGGAGTAATTTTCTTCAATGTATCTGGTGGGGGAAGAAGTACAAGAAGATTGGTAAAGTATTATTCTCACAAAACTTCAACATCTGAGAATCAAAAGGAAGACAAAGTAAGGAGACCCCAATCACTAGAACAGTGAACCGTCCTCTTTAACTTCTACAAAATTAAAAATTATTAGCCTGGAAAGATCACAGAAAGCCACTTGTAACAGTACTAACGTCCTCAATGTAACCTACTAACATGAATGCCTTAGGCAGTAAGCACTACAAGGAAACAAAAAGGAGATACACTACATTAGTTACACGTTACAGGCATTAACAGCTCATGACCCTGAAGGCTTCAGCTATTGCAGTTCAAAAATGCTGCACCTCGAAGCATTAGCCTCGAGAAAATTTTCTCCGTATGCTGCATCTCAAGGCATCAAGCCCATACAGATTTTGAAACAAAGCCTGGCAGCAAAGACAGACACTACTTAGGCAAACTGATCTGACCAATGCCTACGGCATAAAATTTTTGCAACTCCTTGTAAATCATTAATAAAATAGATATTTGGCTCCTGATTGGGTTGTTAAATAATGAACCCCTATTATCACCTAACAGTTCTCTCAAGCCTTTCTCTATATCTTTTCCTGTTTACACCACTTCACACATCATGTGTTTGCAGGATTAGAGAAAAAAGAAATTAAAAACTTCAGTCATCTAAACAATGCAAACTCTTTTGCATCTAGGTCAAACAGCTGTGAGATGGCACATGTAGACATTTTCTCCGACATTACCACACACGCATTCAAAGTTTCAACCTCACCAAGTTTGGTAACAAATTGCAACTAGCAAACATGATACAGAATAAAAATGTTATGAATTCTGGCAATAAATTCGAACTCAATTTCATGAACTGAAAACGAAGGAACCAAAAACATTAAGAGATCCAAATACAATTGAGAAGCGCAATTCAAACATACTTCTTTAATTGAAGCTGCTCTGCCTCAATTATCTGAAACAACAAACAACGCAAACACGATTACCGTTAAGCAATTGACTTATACAAATACAAACGAAACCTACACATACAGAGAGACCTTTTCGGTGTAGGCGATGACGGGAGCTTCCCTCATGAGGCCATCGGGTCCGATCTCCGGAAGCAGAGAAGAATGAGTATTGGCGTTTGTGGCCATTTTTCTGATCTCGCCGCCGTCGCCCGTGATCGGACCACCACCTGAAACACTCCACTTTTCGTATCGTTGAAAGAGAACGAGGAAGCAAAAGAATACAAATCGCAAACAAGTACGGAGTAGTGTTGCGGTTCAACTTCCACCCGAATTGTTTTGGGAAAATTGACCAAATTGCCATTCCTATTCCATCCGAATTGCTTTGACAAAATTGCCATTCCTATTCCATCCGAATTGCTTTGACAAAATTGCCATTCCTATCCCTTTCCAACGACGCGATCCGTACATGGCATTTGTGTAATTGCATTGCCCTACGAGAACAAGGTGCTTGACTGCATAAACTCAGGGTGCAATACACTGAACTCCCTGTGAGGTTTCGAGGTAATATACAAAACATTTTAGATATTAAAAAAATTACAATGATCTCTTAGTTTAAAATTTATAATGGATTTTTTTATTTTAAATTAATCACTTTTAAGATTTTAAATTAATACACAAAACACTCTTAACGTCAATTATCCGTTAACAAGATTAATTATCTATCCATGATGTCAGTTGAATAATTATTAGACTACCATATATGTCATTTTTTTGACAAAATTACTATATATTTCACAAGAATATTGATTGAATGACTAAAAAAAAATAATAATTTAGATATAAAAATATTTAATTTAAGTATATTGACAACACGTGATCTATTTTTATCATTATTTTAAATAAATTAGTAACAAAAATAGTATAAATGATATAATTAAATAATTAATGGGTCAATATAATTTACTTTTTGGTCATTCAATCAACATCCTTATGGGATATATAATAATTTTGTCAAAAAGAATGACATATATAATATTCTAATCACTATTCAGCTAACGTCATGAATGAACAATTAATCTTACTAACAGACGATTGACGTCAGTGGTGCTTCGTGTATTAATCCGAAACCTCAGGGGTAATTAGTGTAAAATAAAGAAGCTGTTACAAATTTCAAATCTCAAAGGAGTTCATTGTAATTTATCAAACATTAGAGGTACTTTGTATATTAATTTAAAACTTTAGGAGAGATTAGTATAATTTACTCAATTATTTAATACTATTAGAGCACGATTCCCCTAATATTTGACTTGACTTCCTACTCTATTTTTTTAAATTTAAGAAGTTATTTTATTTTTAATTACTTTAATATATTTTCTATTTTATTTAAAAATAATTAAAATATTTTTTTCTTTAAAAATATTTTAAAATCATTCACATAGTTCAAAATTAATTTGGGTGATAATTTTTATACTATACTTTTTGAATAAATATCTAAACTACAAAGTGTAATAGTATGAATAGGATAATTATAATTATAGATAAAAATATTAAAAACTTTATTATAATTTTGTATAGTAAAAAATAAAATAAAATAAATACATTTAGTAATTTGATATGGATCCCATTTTTTTTTAAAGTAAGTCTACACCGTATTTGTTACCGAAATGTTTACCGATTTTATCAAAATGACATTATTTTGAATTTTAAAAAAAAATTAAACACTAAAGACAGATTTTTTTTATAAAAATCCAAAACGACATTAGTAAGTTCGATAAATATTTCGATAATAAATGCGGTGAATGTAGACTTAATGCTTTTCTTAACACATTGCATACAACAAAGAGAAAAAAGGGAGCCCAGATCTTCGTTAGCTTAACAGAAACAGAAACAAAGAACACCATAAACGCGGTTATTTTCTCTTATGAATGTACTTCGGTGAGGAGTCGGAGGACCGCCTTTTTCTTAGGAAGGGCAGGAATGGCTCCTTTTTCCGTTACCATGAGGGCGCCACAAGCATTCGCAAAAAGAAGAGCTTCTCCTAGCCGCTTCTCATCCTGCCGGCAAGTCAAAAACAAGATTTTACCATTCATGAACGTAACCGCAAGTAAATTACGTATGCCAATGAAGTGAATAGAAACATCGCACATAATTTCATTGGATGTGATAAAATAAATCCTAAATGAGAGCCCGTTAATTTATACAAATTGCTAGTCATGGTGCACTGCAGTGTGGTGCCTCCTTTTTTCTAACAAGGGTTCTAACGTATAAGCCAGAATGGAAGAAAGAAGAAGACGGACCTGTTTAGAATCGTGTATGTTTTTTAGTTTCCTGCTTTCATTTTCCAGAAACAGAGGAACTTGTCTGGCAAATTGTTTTTGGAACTGTATTTGAATTTTTCAAATTACCCATGTTTAGAAAACACCAGAAAGATATTTTTCGATTTGCCTTCAAAAACAATTGCAGTGTGAAAATGATGGTGTTTTGTTTTCAAAACAGAGTTTCTTAAAGTTAAAACTGCTCTGCAAAACTCTTTTTGGAAACAACAATCAAACAATGTCTATAATTCTCCATATTGAAGACACACACACATTATCATTTTGAATGAAAAATGTCAAGTTTAATTGAGACGAACTACTCATTAGCTAATCTCGGCGCTTCACAAAGTGATCTGCATAATAGCACAAGGCAAGATTATCATTTCTCTACTTCACAAGGGCCAAAAGCACACGAAAAGGCCGAACTACCCACGGATGACATATATGATGTTTTTGAATACGAAAACTAGCCCTCCAAATAGTTGCAATCATGAAGATATCTATGCAAGAACCACCTAAATGAAAATGACATATTTTGAGAAGTATTCTTTGGACTTCTTGGCATTAAGATGCTAAAACTCTTCTCATGAACTGCCAGATGACTTCAGAAAAGGATTGATAGAAACATACGGAACACAAGGATGTGATTTGATTCGAATACAACTATCCCATACCCATATCGTCTTAAATAAGCAACATAAAATAAGACATAGCCAGCATGATTCCTCCAAGTTATGCAAGAACATACCTGGTAAAGATTCAGATTAGAAGCTAAACTGTACAGTAAATCACCAACAAATGCATCACCAGCACCGGTTGTGTCAACAGCTTTAACTTTAACACCGGGAACTCTACCCTTAAACTGCTGAGCAGGATGTTAATTAACGGTTGGCATCAATAGACTCACAAACGGACTTTAATGACATGGAACACAAATGGAAACCATCTGTTTGTAATTATCTCAGCTTTGAAAAACTACACAATTTTTTTGCAAAATCATTAACCATTATTCGCCATCCCACTATTCTTCAAAATGTAATTAGCCTAGGGATTAGGTATGAAAATCAACGAGTCCTTTACGAAGAAAACCAGTTGCAGGTTGGTCATTTGTCGGTTAATCAAGACAAAACAATGTGCATCAGGTTTTTTTTTAAAATATGAAAGCGAAGGCTGTGGTTCCAATGGGATCCTTCGATTCAATGCGATGCATACAAATAGTACCTTGGTGTAGTATCTGCAACCCTTAGACCCTTCAGATACAATCAAAACCTTTAGGTTAGGATGAAAATCCTTCTCCAAAACCACATTATCATCACCTTCAGTCAAGAAAGATATTTCTTCCTCCCTTATCTGCAAGTTCAACAGAGAGCACCAGCAAGTTTTATGTTGAAAAAAGGGTTCCATTCTGAGTCATACATAGAAAGAAAAGCTAGTCCCTCTGTCTTGGGGAATTCAACGATGGGTACACTTTAAAAGTGTCAACTTTCCAAAATTGCCTGTTAACAATTTAAAATTACCTAAAGGTGGATATGTCACATCAATTCAAAAGCGAAGACGCATAAAAGAGAAGTTTACAATATTTTGATAGTTGCATTTTCAAAGTGGACAAACATTTTGGGACACCCAAAAAATCATACCTTGATAACATCTGCTTGGTCCCATATGCTCATTATGCCCTTCCGAGCAGCATCTGCTGAAGGCCATAACGGCAATCTCAAATTTGGATCATAAGAGCGGATGCAACCAGACTCTTTGGCAATAGCCAATGCAGCCATATGAGTTGACCTACATGGCTCTTCAATCAGACTAATGGAGCCATAGTGGAAAATTCTTGCCTGGACTCGAAATATAAAACCATCAGCCGAATTAGCACATGTTTCGGTAGAAGTAAATCTTTGTTACATTCTTATAAACAACAAGAGAAGCAGACCTTCTTAATAAGGTTTACGTCAAGCTCTGATTCATGAAGATGCATGTCAGCACTAGGATTACGGAAAAACAAAAATTCTCGCTCCCCATCAGCCCGAAGTTGATGGGAATGAGGAAAAAAATTGTCGATAGATTAATTTTTTTTTTTTCTTCTAATTTTGAATAAATATTTGCATTTTCAGATTCTCATAGTCAAGAAAAATCAGAAAAATATATAATTTTAATCAAATAATAACAAAAATTCACTAATTTTATTTATAATTTAATAGATTCATGCAATTATAATTATTAATTTCTTCAGTTATTATAATATCATTTCTTTGTGTCTAAATCCCCACCAGGTATTGGATGAACCGGGTTTCACTGGATCCGAGAGGACCGAGTCCGAACTGAGATTGGCCAACGACGCACATTTGCCGACATTTTTTATAGATTTGATATGGGAATTATCTTGGCCGATAGGCGCTGACCGTGATCATGAGTATTGCAATCCAATGGCTGAGGGCGAGTCATCTCTATCATGGGACAAAATCAGGTCGCTCGGATGGAGGGTGATGGTGGTGGGGTGTGATGGAGACCCAATGATTGTCCGCCAAATGGCGCTCGTTGAGTGGTTAAAGAAGTTGGGCGTGGAAGTGGTGGGCCACTGTGATGCCGGAGGCCATCACACGGTTAAACTTACAGATCCTAATAGAGCAAAAGAATATTACGTGATTCTAAAAAAATTTGTAAA
>BRYE01000003.1:1531336-1538836 GCA_030159115.1 Actinidia arguta var. hypoleuca
AATGGAGATTGTGGTGGTGTTGAAAAAATACGAAAATATAGGCTTTAGTTGATAACATAGAAACTTAGGGTGTTGGGAATAAATTTCTCATAATTTTTTATTGGATAATGCTAAAAAACGCTTTTAGAGAGATAGATAAACGTATAGAAAAATGTGAAAAATATATAGAAAAGTATGAAAGTATATTACAAAGTGTGTAAAAGTGTTTCGAAAACTAATTTTTTTCCTCTTAGGGCGATTGATAAGCTGGACCCTTTTTTCTTTCATGGTATCCAATATTTTAGTTTTCCTTAAAATTCACCAGTGTCATTTTATCGAAGTTTTCTTAAATTGTTACATAATATCACTCTCCAAAAAAGTAAAATCCAGTAAGTTCACTTGAAACTACTCAATTACATGTGGCTATGCCCTTGCCGAAAGCCCCCCCAACTCCTCCCTCTCCACCCTTCCCTACTCTCTTGTCGCCATGCTTGCCCTCCCCACCCCTCCACCGTCACAGTTATTTAATTGGGTTGGGTTGACATAGATTTTGTAATGGGCAAAATTGGGATTTAAAAAATGTCTCTCCATTAAGGGTGGGTTAACGGAATGGGAACTAGTAACCAACATTCAAAAACAAATGGAAAGTTAGTGTTACTTCTCAAATCGGAGGTTTATTTTTGTATTTTTTGGAAACCACAGGGGAGGTCCATGTAATTTATCTAATTTTTAAATAGAAATTTACAATAATCTCCTCTGATATTTGTTTGTAATACAGATTCCCCCTAATGTTTGAAAAAAACACTAACCTCCCTTGTAGTTTGAAGTTGCAATACAGAAAACTCCTTCCGTTAGTTAACTGTTAAGTTGACTAACAGTTGACTAATGAAAATAAATGACATCAGCCCATAACCTTCGAAAATTCCCAAAAAAAACCCTTACCAGTCTCATAAAAAACAACAACTTAGCACTATAAAAAAAAAAAGTAGCAAATTGTTTTTATCCTAAAGGCTAAAAACCAAGAAACAGAGATACACATACGTACAGTGAGGCAGAGAGATAGACACACCACCGTCACTATAGCTCATTGTCGATCGCCGCCGCCGTTACCTCTCACCGGTCGCCAGATCTCGGTATTAGGGTTTTGGGCTTTGTTGATTTGGAGTTTCATTTGGGGTTGAAACCTGTTCATTTTGAGGTTGATTTGGGGTTTGAGTTGTTGATTTCGAGGTTGATTTGGGTTAGGGGTTGTTGATTTTCTAATTTTGGAGATCGATTTGTGCTGTTATGTTATTGATTGGGGGGTGGGGGTGGGGATGGGCGGATGATGCTGATGGATGAGAGGGGTAGGTGATGGTAGTGGATTTGGGAGGTTATTGGTGATGGGGTGTGTGGGTGTAAGAGAGAGAGAGAGAGAGAGAGAGAAAGGGGGGGGGGGGGAGATGGGCATGGGTGATGGCGGTGGCAAGTTTGTGCACAGTTGTGGTGTTGGTTGTGGTTAATGGTGGCGATGGCCCAGCTGTTAATGGCGGTGGTGGTGATGGTGACGACTGAGCCGGTGGCTGAAAAAAGTAGTAGGAAGGGGAGGGTAATAGGGTATTTTGATTGTTTATTTGAGGACATTATAGTTAATTTTCTATTTTCTGTTTGCTCGCCTCTTAGATTGAAGTTGCCCTATTCCACTCTCAGACGGGTGAATTAAATGCTTCAGACAACCTGAGTCCACAATTTAAAAATAAAATGAAATGGTGTTAAAATATTATATGATAAAACTGAATGTTAAAAGTTAAAAAATAAGTATCGAAAATTGAATGATGAAAATTTTAAATTAAAAAATTATTTATTAAAAATTTAAGTTTTGTAACAAAATTAATTAATATATTCAACAAAATAAATTTAATTTATATTTTTAACATGATAAATTTATTTATTTATTTTAAATTTGCTCTTTTAATTTATAAAATAAGTGGTGGTGGTAGTGATGTGGCGGAGACTAGGTTAGTGTAAATTGTGTAATCATGTTGGTGGTTATGGTAGTGACAAATGGATGTTGATTGCTGTGGTGGAGAAGGGGATGGTATGATGGAGGAATAGAAGTGGTGAGTTAGTAGAGTTATAGGGTGGTGGTGGAGATGGAGAATGGTGGTAGTAGTTGGGTGGTGCTAGAGTGGTGGAGGAAATAAAGGGTGGCTACAGTGGTTGTGGTATTGGTAGGTGGAGAAGAAGGGTGCAGTGGCAACAATGGTATTAATACTGGACCTGGTGTTGGAGGTTGTGGTATTAGTAGAGGAGGGATGACAATGGTGGTTGTGGTGGTAGTATGGCGGTGATGGCTACAATTGGGAATGATAATGGAGGTGGTGAAAGGATGGTGGTGCTCACAGTAGTCGTTGAGGCGGCGACAAAGGTGGTGTGAGGGTGGTAGTGGCGGTGAATGTTGGCTTGGTAGTGGTCATATTAATTACTTACAATTAAGTCAAAATTAGATAATAATGTTGATCCATAAAAATTTATAACTTTCATACTATATTTTTAAGAGACATTTAATTTTTTAAATGATATGAAAAATAGTTATCAACCAAACTATTGGAGTGAGTGATACATTCAAACAATTGGACCCCATGTTTTATAATTGATTAGTGATGCAGAGCTCATTTAGTGTGCTTTTTTACCATTTGATGCAAATTTTTTTTTAATTAGTCAGTGATGTAGAACTTATTTGAGTGGTACCTTACCTGACATTAACTCATAATTATCGAATAAACTTCAATTCATTGGTGCAATAAGATGCCAAATTAAATGGTAATTAATTGAATGTGGTATATACATGATCCATAGTTGAAGTATGTGCACAATTCATACATATTTGTAAGGGGACAAATTATACAACGCCTTGCTAGGGTAGGGACTTTCGACGAGCTACCGCTAGGAAACAAGCTCGGTGGTCTTTTGTGCCGAAACTCGGTGTAGACATCATTGGGCACTGGCCTTACTATGGCGGAGGTCTATGTCGAACCCTTGCTACAGAGCGAGCTTGTAGGTCCTCTGTGTCGGAACTCACAACAGTCACTACTGAAGGCATATCATCAGAGCATACGTCCGAGGTGCCGCAACTCAGCGAGCTCGAAACAATAACTGTGCTGGAAGATCGGGAGAAGGACAACGACCGGCGATGTTCTCGAGGAATATCGCCCCCACGCCCGGATGGAGACGTTGATAGTTGGTCATGAGCTTCTAGCCACGTCGTAGGGGTATGGCTGAGTCAGCCGCCTACTTACTGACATAGCAGTCGGCACATATAAAAAAACACCGAGTTTCAGTCTATCGAGTGACCAAGCAACTAGCTTGTCAAGTTACGCGCTGAGCCAAGGTATAAAAGAGAACACTGTTGTTCTCACAAAGGTACGTGAAACCTGACTATCTGAACATACATACATTTTTTTTTTGAATTTTTTGGACGTCTAATTTGATTGTTGGATGGCCGTTTTCTGGAAACAGCTCCGGTGACAGGTCTCATTGTTCCTGTGCTTACGGGTAGGGCACCGCTGGTTAATCGAACGAAGGATTGAAACTACTTACGTAACTGTAAAACCGCCGCGGGTGTCTATTCTCAATTTCCTCTCCTCTCACTCAACAAACAAGAATCCCACAATATTGTATCACATATGCATGGGTAAAGGGTGAAGGATCTATCCAACTTTAGTAACGTCCCATGCATGAACAAAGACGTTTTACGTAGCCCTTCATGCACGTACCTAAGACAATGCCCTTTTGAATAGGATAATTTTTCATAGAAAAATAAAATAAAAATTGTTTAGGCCCATGCAGACTTGTTTCCTGCAAGGATACTTAGATTCGCCGGACACCAATTCAACCATGCAAAATCTTTGTACCACATCGCTTGTCGATCCTTATCAGATTGATAAATACCATTCCCCATTTCCAATTCACAGCTTTTGATTTGAGGGGCTAAAGTAAGCAAACAAATTTGTCAATGGAGAAAACCGTAGCGGATGGTCATTACATGAGTAGGTCTCAATAAAAGCAATGAGTCTTTCTATTTTAACTTATTGCAAGATGAATACGTAATTTTTTCTTACGTATGAAATATTTCATAGTTTTCATATGTTCCTTTGTGAAATACATCAAAGTTTAGATGCACCTATATGCTTTTATTGGGTTGGGACTTTAACCAAAAAAAAATGGAATTTGAGCAAACAATGAAAAAAATCTGGTGAGAATTTTATTTTTTTTTGGAGAAGGTGACAATAATAATATTTCTACTAAATGTCGGTCTAGTTTTTTTTATGTATATTGTTTATTAAGGAAGAACATAATTTTGGTATGAGACAATTTTTGAAGTTGCATATAATTTTTTTTTTACAAAACTGGCCTTATAAACTTATTTTTTGATTGTAGGTTTTGGCTAGTTAGAGGGTAAAAATTAAACTTTAAGTTGTGCAAAAATGCACACACTATATGCACCACCCTTGCAGTGGCGGACATAGGTGGTAGACATGGGACATGGTCCTCCTAAACATTTGACAAATCTTTGTTAGTTTTAATTATTTTGTTATTGGTCCATTGAAACATACACAACCGGTTCCGCCACTCCTTTGCACATTGTTATCAATTTTGAAAATGTATAATTTGGTCTCCTTAAATATAATTCTTGAGTCCGCCACTGAGGTTCCTTGTACAAGTAGTGTATCTATATTATTATAAAGGGAATACTTTAATTTGGTATTAACACAATTCGAATTCAATTTATATTATTTTATGTCAAAAATACTCCTATAACTGTAACTGCATGTATGCGTAGTGTGTGTATATATAATTTATACTTTAGATACACTGTAAGCTACGAGGGCTGTGGCCACCCTTAGTCCATTAATTGCAGGTCCACCCATGCCTTCACCTTCTCTCTCCCACGTTCCCTTTGGAGCCAATAAAATTTAAGGGAACACTCGAGAAAGTTAAAAATTCAAAGAAAGACATATTGAGAAATTCATTGCCCATTCAAACAAAGTCATCTAAAATGGTTTTAATTTTTTTTTAAAATTAGATAAAAAATTTAATATTTTTAGATTTCTCTCGTCAAAGCAACTGAAAAAATATAAAATTTTAATCAAATGACGAAAAAAGTTTACTAAGGACAAAAAAAACTCAAAAATCAAGAACCTCAAAAAAAAAATCATTACTCCAAACTGGGTCAGTCAACTTGGCCTAGTATTTTTTTTTGAATTTTTTAGGTGTTTTGGTTTTCGAGTTTTTTAGATTTTTCATCGTTTGATTAAAATTTTATATTTTATCGATTCTTCTATTCTATATGAATCTGATTTTTTTTTTTTTTTAGATTTGTGGGAAAAAATCTAGTAAATACAACAAAAATTAATTAATTTATCTTGAAAAACTGATTATTCTGAAAAGCTGACTACTGAAAAAAAAAAAAAGATTTTCTGTGCACTTTATTTTCCTGTATTTTTGTAACGTTGTGAGACATCTACCAATGCAACAAGAGACCAGACGCCGGAAGACTTGTCGGGGTAATTAATGGACTTTTTAGGGACAACAAACCAAGAACTCTCGAAACAAATTAAAAGGCACTTCACAGCTTATGCTTCGCATTTCTGTGTTTTAAAATGGATTCTTAGGAACAAAAACTGTATTAATCCTCCCAATAATATTAATTACGTGACGTGCATGGCATGAATTAGTTGGTAGCTTACAATGGTTGGCCTCAAGGCTGTAAAAACAACACATTTTTGGATTGCATTTTTCAAACGGACCGTGCAAGGACCGGATACAAATTAATTAGAAATCTTCATTAATTCAGAACTTTCACGTGAATCATTAGGCCTGTTTTTTTTTAAAAAAACTTGTATTGAGATGTCCCCATCTTTTAATCAAATTTAGACTCTTTTCGGTTCGTATTTAGTTGTTGTTTTTTGCCATTCAATAGGAGGGAATAGGGAAAAGAGAACAATAATACTCAGAACTAGACATATAAGTACAAGATTCATGTAGTTAAATTATAATTCAAGTACCCATCCATAATTAAAAATTGTCAATGAATACTTAAGATGATGTGCATCAAATTGATAAAAAAAAGTTGTTGAAAGGTACCTTCTTGATAATTTTCCATTTAAATAATCTATACATTTTTCATGGAGGCCATTATCTTTTTTGACATTGTCATGAATACTCTCCCCTGTTTGCTATATATGTATATATATAATTCCTATAGTTGAGGCCAAGATATGTTATCTTCTTTCAAAGGACTCTAATTCTTTGAGGAGAACTTTACAACTCAAGAGGGGGAGAGAGAAATATAGATCAGAAAACTATGGCTTTTTGGTCAGCTGAAAATGCCACTAAAGCCTATCTTACAACCTTGAAATTGGTAAGTATATATATCATCACTTTCAGTCATTTTATGATTTTATCAATAGAGGATTTATACAAACAGAAAAATCTTATGGAAAATTCATAAAAATATCACTGTCACGTTATTTGATTGTGGTATTTGCCTTTCTGATTTCGATTTTGAACGATCTTGATTTAGAGAAAGATAGCAGATGAAGAGCTAGATGTAAACACAGCTGAATTCATTTCAGCCCTAGCTGCTGGCAACAATGCTCGTCTCATGGTGGTGGTGTGTGATGGTGCAGCTGACTCCACCTTCCTAGCCCTGGTGGCGGCCGCCCACGAAACAGGCGGCTGCGTCATCTGCATTCTCAGCGGGCCCCACCAGCTCCACCCATCAAAAGAGGCTCTAGGTCACAATGCTAGTCACATCAAATTTGTCACCGGAGAGCCAAAAAGCCTATTGCTGAAAGACTACCAAGAAGCAGACTTCGTGCTTATCGATTGCAAATTGAAAAATCACGAAGAAATTTTTCGAGCAATGCATGACGGGAGGAGACAAAATGGGAGCGTTGTTTTGGGGTACAACGCATTTTGCAGTGGCTGGCGGGGATGGAGCGGAACTAGGGTTCAACTATTGCCTATAGGAGAGGGATTGCTAGTGACTAAAATTGGTGCAAATGTGAAGGGAAATAGGAGTAGTACTAATTGGGGATCCGGAAAAAGTCATTGGGTTGTGAAAATAGATAAATGTACTGGGGAAGAGCATGTGTTTCGGGTCAGATCTCCGCTGGCGAAGGTTGTCGAAGCTTAGTTTTTTGTTTTTTGGGGGGTGGGTGGGGTTGATTTAGAGTCGTAACGAGTTTTTTTCCAGGTTAGATCCACTGAGAGTACAGATTTGGACATGTAAATAGCTAAATTATACAACCAGCCTTTTTATCCATTTCCACAAACAGTTTCTCATTATTCGAGTTGCAATTTTTTTATTTTTTATTTTTCTTGGGTTGGAATTGGAATGGAGATGATCTATGGTCTAATCTTGGTGGGTATAAAAGAACAATAGAAATTTTTGAACAAGTAATGCCATTTTAGGTTCAAATGCGTGTTGCAACAAAACCCATTTTCAACCTGGTCAGAAAAGAAAAATGACAAGTG
>BRYE01000003.1:1543836-1546336 GCA_030159115.1 Actinidia arguta var. hypoleuca
TCGTTTCGGATCTCCGGCGTATTCTGACCAGTATCGGGGAGAAGATGGATCAAAACGAGTTCGATGAGTGGATCCAGGAGGTGGAAGTCGGATCCGACGGGAGGATCCAGTATGAGGAGTTCATTGCTAGGATGGTGGCCAAGTGGGGTAAGTGTGATCCCCTCTTTCTCTCTCGGAATGATTTTGTCTTTCTTGGGTTCGATGTTTGTGGTTTGTTTTGTGATTTTTGGTGTTGCTAGGCGTTTGTTCAATTTGAATTGTCTTTTATCATGCAATTCTTGCTTAATTGATGATTCACTGTGTGGAAGCCTTATTGCAATGCCTTCCGATGTGTGTGGATTTTGTCTTTCTAGGGTTTGATGATTCATTTTGTCCCTCACCAAATCCTTAATCCAAACACAGAGCCTTGGCGATTTAAGGTGATCTCTATGTTCAATGTTTACATTTTAGTGTTCAAGAAGTTACAATTTGGACCAGCTCAAACTTATGAGTCCAAAGATCACATAGCACATGGACTACTTTGATGCCAGAGTGTAGCCTGTTTCTAAAATGATGGTGAGCGTGTGAAGGAGATACGGGGAGGACCTATCTAGATTGTAGGCCAAGTGACGAACAAAAGGAATTAGGTCATGGAGTGAATTGAAAACTCCAGTATCTCCATCATCCGTATTCAACTTGAATTTGAATTTCTAGGCCACAACCTGAAGGTAACTGATAGCTAGTTCATTTGTGGAACTTCTCGAGTTTGGGGGGAAAACAAAGATGCACATGTTACATCGTACTTAGCCTTATTGACATGATTGTAGATATATGTTCCACTTTAATTCTATTCAACTTGGTACATTTGGTCTTTGTAGGGTAATCCAGTGGGCGATTCCTTTTGCCTTTCTCTAGCAGCATTGGACGTGGAAACAGAAAACTGAATTGAGTTAGTTAGCTTCATGTTGGACTTAAGGGAACCTGAAATAGGGGGCTTTGGGGAATCATTTGGTGGATGATTGGTTTTTGGTGGTGGATTGTGAGATACGATGCTGGTTTATACCTTCGTTTGTTTTTTTGGCCTTTTTTACACATTTGAAACGAGCATAAGGGAAAACCATTGTTGTGAATTTCATTTTGATGGCTTCTTCAATTTTCTAGTTGAAAATAAACATAATGTTGGTTCCTGATCTTCACGTCTGGATAGGTAGCTCTAGCAAATGAAAGATGTTGGAATAGAGCGTACTTTTGTGAGAACAATAATCGGCTTAACTGTTGTAAAGTTTAGTAGGGTGAGATGATCCAATCATGCATAACCAGGGCCAATTGCAGGGTAGAAGACAATCTAGCTTACATGCCAAGTTAGAGAACTATGATTACTTGCAATTTTAGAACAGAACACTTGGGCCATTGAATGTTGACAAAGTAGGGTGGCAAGACTAAATTTGTGTTTGTCCCCTTAGAGTAGGAACAAGTTATATGTATTTTACTGGGCTTATTTGTAATTGTTTTGTTGGATCTTCATCCACATAACATGCATGATTACGTCTCTAATAACCACTTAGATTTTAGACCAATCCAGGTTGAAGGCCACTTTAATAATCTTATTTGGAATATTCAATTTGTTGTTCAATCTGCCATTGTCATTACAATGACCGTTGTCCATTCTACCGAGGATGCCTGCATCTTTCTGCATTAATTGATTATGCCTTTTCCTTTGACATTAAGGCCCAGTTTGTGATATTGGAGTTTTTTTTGTTTTCTTGGTTTTTGAGTTTTTTTTTTTGTCTTAGTGATGTTTTTTTTGTTATTTGATCAAAGTTTTACACTTTTTCAGTTCCTCTTGAAATGAGGATTCGAAAATGTAAAAAAATTCATCTAATTTGAAAAAAATCATTTTTGGATAAAAATATTTTTTTTTGACTTTAGTAAATAAAATAAAGACAAAAAAACTCGAAAATCAAAGAACCCAAAAACTTAGGGGAAAAGAACCCAAAAAATCATTATCCCAAACTAGACCTAAGATAACTCTCTTTCTTCTATGCTTACATTAGAAAAACTTAGGGGAAAATACAAAAAACCAACCAACCAAGGTTTGGCCTAAGTAACAAATTAAGCCTTAGAGTCTTCGTCTGATCATAATTAAAACTCTCTGCCAGTCTCTATTTCATTATAGTTGGCGGAACCAATTAATTCTTGCCTAGAAATTGGGGAAATGACATCTTTTAATGTTAATACCCTTTATTCCATACTATTAGGGCTCATTTTCAAGCAAAACTCTGAAATGTAGCTTGAATATTTAACCTAAAAATGAATCCTAATTACATCGAATTTAACTTGAAAAAGAGCCCTAATTGTATCAATTAAGATTTTCAAAGGTTGATAACTTTGAAAAATATCGTTTTCTCAAAAAAAATTTCCAAGAATTAGTTGATTATGTTAATCTTAATGACACACTGAGTCGTTGAGGGTTTTAATTGTGACAAGGTTAAAATTTGAGGTTTAATTTGTTACAATTAAA
>BRYE01000003.1:1563836-1568836 GCA_030159115.1 Actinidia arguta var. hypoleuca
CCAACGGTTCTGAATTGTTGGATCGTCTAACTTTTTTATTTTTTATCTTTTTTTTTTACTAAATCATTAATCCAAACACAACCTAAGCGTTTTTCTCTTTCAATCTTAAATAGATTAAGAAATGTTGCCTACTACTAAGAAAGGCAGATAAGAAAGAGAGGTGAGGTGATTAATTTAGTAACTTCGTTCAATCTTTATACTCGGGGATTCTTTTGTTGCACCTTGACAAATACAAGTAGAGAAAATAATACAGTTCTCGATTCAATAGAAGCCCAAAGCGTTGAATGGGATCTCAAAAAATAAGGAAAGATATGTAAAAAAGCAATTTCGATTATGTCTATTTCTAATCTTAAATAGAATGTAAGGATCTATACGTAAACTTAGTATCTATTTAGATTCGCTCGAATAACCAAACCGATAGTAACAATCTCATAAAATTGAAAACCAAACCAAGACAAATTATTTTTACAGTTCGATTTCGGTAATTCTAAAATGTTCAAGCAATATTTTAGCATTCTAAAACCAAAATATTAACATAACATCTAAATATCAAACAATCCAAATGCCAAAGCCAAACCTGTAAAACATTCAACTAAACATCAAATAACATACCCTCTTAAGTTCAAAATAACATTTAGTACCTCTAGACTCAAAATAATGATACAGGTGGTTAAATGAAAAAGGATAAAAGATGAGGGGGTGTCTATATAATTCATCTTACTTATTATCGTCACGAAAACCTGTTTCATTAACTGATTGATTCATTGATTGATGGATTGATGTGAACTTCTTGTCTTATAGCACCTACAGTCTCAATGTGCCCATAAATTCTGGTGGGACTCAAACTAAGGCCTGGTATATGGGATGGCTAATTTTCGTAGTTGCTTAATTAATTATTTTATTTTATTTATTATTAGTGAATTCTCTTATTCATTTGATCAAAATTTTATATATTTTAATCAGATTTGAATTCATTTTCTGCTAACAAATATATAAATATATATATATATTTTTTTATTTTAAACGAATAAGTTTTTGAACTTAGTTAAATTTACAGTTTTTTTTCTCATTTTTTTTTTACATTTTCAGATTCTTTTCTTTCAGAGTTAATTATTTCATAAGATATTTTAAAATTTTGTACACACTATAAATACAAACAACTATAATTCAAGTTATGAACAATATAAGAATTTTTTTTAAAAAAAATAAAGAATTAGGAGTGTGATCTTATCCATACTCCGTACTTAAATTAGTAGTACACTGGCCACCAAATTGAAAAAAATCTCATTACAACAGTAATACCACGTCATTGTTACAGTGTGATATCACAATTTAATTATAAACTGTCATATTTATATAAATATTGATATGAGAATTGATATTTTAAAAAAAATAATTACATTCACCACATAATTTTTTTTATTATATTTATAAATTTATTATTAATTAATTATTCACGTCATTAATAGCATATAGAAAAACAGTCATACCGAAGACTTGCTCAAGCAAACCATGTTTGGTCGTTGAAGCGTGAAGACTATGGCATCGATTTGGACCCACAGAAAACAGTCGTTGGAGGAAATCTATGGTGTGAAACACAGACGTCGGCCGCATTAAAGTAGCAGTTACTCCTGTCGGAATTATTTGGTTGGTGTCGGTAACCCCAAACCAAGGATCTACGATTTTTACGTTAATCACGTCCACACACACACACGCATCCAAACACGTTTTGAGTTTTTTTTTATATATTTTTGAAAATACACATTTTGAGTTTTTTTATTTTTAAAAATACATGTTTTGAATTTAATGTCTACTCCGTATTTTAGTTTTTTAGTGAATTTAATTTATTATTATTTTAATTAACTTCTATATTTTTTGGGATAATTTTTCTTAGAGGATTTAGAGAATTTTTTTAAATATATTTTTTATAAAGATGATTTTTTCGGAATAATTTAATTAAAAATTTTAAATTAATCCAAATGAATTTTTCAGAATTATCCATTCTATTCTTCGAAAGACAATTTAAAAAATCATGATTGTGTCATCGATCGTATAAAAAAAATATTCCTATTTTATTATGCATACGGTGAATATCCCCTTAGATTTTTCTTGATGGGTGCATTTTTTTTCTTTGTTTTTTGATTTGGTGCATTTCTCACTCCCATTATTATTGTCCATTTGCCAAACCCCAAGGACTTTCATCACACGCGGCGCACGTTAGAGTAAAGCAAAGGCAATGGGACGACGAGTGTCTATAAAATGTACATCCATCTCTCATCCAAACACATCCCCTCACATCCTCATCCATACTAAAAGCCATTTCATTCCAAGAAAATGGCACGAGCCAACCTCCCATGGCTACCACTATTTTTAGCCCTCTCTCTCTTGTACATTTCCGGCGGAGCTGCCGCGGACAAGTTCATCGAGGCCTCGTGCAAGGCCACCACATACCCCTCCGTGTGCATCGAGTCTCTCTCGGCCTATGCCATCGCGATCCAACAAAGCCCGCGCCAACTGACCCAGACGGCCCTGACTGTATCCCTAACACGGGCCATGTCCGCGAAAACATTCGTTGCGAAGCTCGTTAAGTTCAAGGGCCTTAAGGCCCGAGAATACCAAGCCATTAAGGATTGTTTCGAAGAAATAAGCGACAGTGTGGACCGGATTCAGAAATCGGTCCGGGAGCTAAAGTACATCGGTAAAGCCAAGGGAAGGGAGTTTTTGTGGCACATGAGCAATGTGGAGACTTGGGTTAGTGCTGCCCTAACGGATGTAAACACTTGTTTGGATGGCTTTTCAGGCAAGGCCATGGACGGTAGGATTAAGAACTCGATTAGTGCCCGTGTCACTAATGTTGCACAAGTCACTAGTAATGCACTAGCTTTGATTAATCAGTTTGCTGCTAAGTATTAATTAAGCAAATGGTATGTGTAATTTAGCCCAAGTTTTTTTCTCTTCTTTTCTTTTTTTGTGTGTTGGTTTTGTATGTTGTATGTGCTTAATGAATGAAGTTTTGCATGCTAAATGCAGATAATTAATAGATTATGTGAGTCACTTTATGAAGCTACAGTCTGTGTGTAGGTTTCCAAAAATGGACCCATCAATGAGTTAGTTCTTTGTTGAAAAAGCTGGCCCCAAGTCCATTTTTTAGGGCACACTGCCCATGCAGCAGTTGAAAAATGTGGTCACCAATTAAGAAATTTGGTCACCATAGTATAAATTGAAAATTTAAAGAATTTGTTGAGAGAAAAAAATAAAATTATTCAGTATTGTGGAGCACCACGATGGACCAAGATAGCTTGTGTGGTGTAAGCCCCTTGACTAACAAAGTCGCTTAAAAATGGTGGATTGGGCCAGCCTTAGCCTTATCTCCACAACGTGGTTGATGTCAACTATACTGATTGTGTGATATTATTTTTATTAGTCACAGAACAACTATATCAACATGATCAATTTTTTTATCAAGGACCATCGAATAATTACTCCTATTCACTACGGTCTTAATCCGTTATATATCAACCTCTTTGTCTTTATTTGTAAAAAATAAAGTATTAGAAGGACTAGAGATAAAAAGTGAGATAAGAGAAAAACGCAATTATTAGAGTACACTATACATTATGGAAATGTACAAACGATGCGTGTGAGAACAGAACATATTGTCAACCATCATAAAAACAAAACCATTTAAGGTTATTTCCAAACTTTACTGTTTTCATTCACCATATTTGAGTTTAAATTGGTAAAAAATCTCGATTTGATATGAATTTCTCAAATTTATTTTCATCAAAAGTTTTAAAAAACACAAATTTGATTTCTAACCATTTTCATGAAAGAATTGAAAGCTATAATTCTTACTCTCTCAAACATTTTTCATCAATTTAATTTCCAAATTTATTTCTAAAACCTACTATCATTAAAGTTTTTTTATGGGTCCCTCTTAACACGGTGACATATTAGGTTCTTTTAATGAAACATTTGGTGATTGATTGGGTGTGATTGTGATCTAAAGAAGGGGTTAATTAATTAGAAAGACGAAACCAAGGAATAAAGAAAAAGGAAAGCACACATCTTTAATATGATGTATTTCCATTTCACACATCTTTAGGAAAAGGGAAAGCACTAATTAAGATGGTTCTAGGCAGAAGTTGACATCCAAAACCTAGTTTTAAAGTGTGATTACTTATTGAGTTTTAGATAGATGTTGTGTCCACATTGTATTCAGTCTGCTCCAGTCATAATAATTTGATCAAAACCGTTCAATCTGTTGGACTCATTAAGAAATAACCCAAACAAAAGTTCAGGTTGATCGGATAGTAAAAACAATATGATCTGATTAAATTCATGTAATATTTTATTCTTAAAATTATATTTTCCGTTCATTATTATTAAAATAAACATAATCTGTTCATGTAACTATAGATACCCGCTTAATTTGATCATTTATGCGTATGATCTAACTATCGAGCCCTACAACATGAGCCGTTCCAATCGTATAATAATTAGATCTAAAACAAGACCCAAATAACAACAGAAGCACGATAATGTGCTTTTTGGCATAACACCAAAACAAAATTAGTTGGGAGAATAGTTAGGTAATTGAAGTGGTGGATCAAAGCCAGAAGTTCGGTCCACAAGGGACTGTTTGCAAGTGTGAATGTTGACACTTGTGAGCAGACAAAGAGGACCATGTGAATGGAAGTTTCGTATCTAGACTGAAGGAAAAGAGAAAAACAGAAAGAGAAAAGGGGGTTATTCCAAGTTTCCAACTTCAATTAAAAAAGAATCAATGGAAGTCTCTGAGAAATTCTCTTATTTGTCAATAAAAAATGTGAGTGTGTGATAAGAAATAATATACATCATCTGATTTATTATTGTTTTATATTACTGTTTAGTTGATTATTCATGATTGATTTTATATTTAAAAATATATTATATAAATACAGAATAGAATTGAATCATATATCTTATCATATACAAAATAAAATTGTGATACAGATTGG
>BRYE01000003.1:1618836-1623836 GCA_030159115.1 Actinidia arguta var. hypoleuca
AAATTAGCCTAAAATAGTGTTCAAAATGCTTGGACTGCAAAAAATTTATCCTAAATTATATACATGCATAGCGTTGACATGAAATTTACGTACAATCAATTAACAATTGACACGTCATAATTTTTTTTAAGAAAATCAAAAAATTTAGCTAATTATTATCAACAAATTCTTGTGTATAAAAATTATGTTTCTCTTGCACATATAATAAGTTAATATCAAAATTTAGGCCAATTTGGATATACGGCGTTTGAGTGCAATTGACAAAAAATAAATATTATTTATCTTTTAATTTGTTAAAATATGAACACTACTCACTCCTAATGTATTGACCGGTCTCGTGCAATTTAACCAATCATAAAAGTGTTTAATATTTTTTATGCTGTTTAGAAAGTTATTTTAAAGTAGAAAATAATTTCACCCCTTTAAGGTATTGTTTGGTTTAACTTTTTGGAGGTTTATATAGAAGTTGTTTGGCATGACTAAAATTCAGTTTTTGCCAACTTATAGCTAAAAAAAATCTATGTTTGCATATTTGGTAAAAACAATTAAAAAGCATTCATCATCTTATTTCATCTTTTTTTAGGCTGAAATAACCTGCAATTTAAAACTATCACGAGGGGTGTTTGGGGCATCTACTTTTAGAAAATTCCTATGTAAAGATCATTATACTTGTGTATTGTTCAATTATTTACTAAATACCATATATAAAATATTTATTTCTCAATTATTTTTTTAGTTATTATTATTAGTATTTATTTCACAACAATATTTTTGAATCAAGGCTTTTTATTATTTTTAATAAATTTGTCAACATATTTTTTTTTTTTTGGTAAAGAGAAAAAAATGCACAAAGAAATCATAAAAAAAGTAAAACACTTTAGCAAGTAAGGGTAATTTGAATATTTTTTATTTCAAAAAGCATTTATATAGTTTTTGCAATAAACTCTCTCCTCTGCTTAAATTCTAATTCTACAGTTTTATCAAATAGTTTGTAACTTCCAAAAAAAATCAAAGTTTGTAATTTCTAAAAAAAAAAACGAAGTTATGTTTATCATCTGCTTTTACTATTTTTTACATATCACTTGATGTGATATATTCATAAATAATTATACAACAAGTTTATCAAATAATTTAATTATACTTGATAATTTTAAAATTTGTATAATAAATCAAAATTATAAAAACAATTGAGAAGCTTAAGATTTTTGTAAAATGATGAAATGAAGCGCGTGGGGCAAGATGTCGGTGCCTTCGCCTCTCTCGCCTTCTCTAGAAAAAGAAATAAATGGTGTGCCCAGAGATTTCGCTTAACTGCTATATTTTGGTTTGTTACCAAACTCAATATTCTAATAATAAAAAACAACAAACCGCATGGGCCCCACACCGTTAGATGAGAGACACGTGTAAATACGACCAAATACACATACGGTCGTGTCAGGGATGACGTGGCCACATGTCATGTGGGGCCCCGAAACGTAAGCTCGGAGTCATCTGTGAGGTCATGTCGCTCTCGCTCACAGTTGGTTGGTCGTCGGTGACCGCAGGCGGGACCCATCTGCCACCGTGGTAATTTTGTGGAGCCTTAATGAGTCCCACACGTAAGATTCGAACAAATACTAGCCACGAAGATTCTACACGCGGAAAGGTACTTCTCATATCTCAGTACCAAAAATTTTATATATATATATATATATCATAATTAAAAAATAAATAATTTAAATTCATTTCAATATAAGAATCCAACGTAATTAAGTAAATACAATTACGTTGATTTATGAGGTTTATTTTTGTTGCTTTGATTTATGAGTTTTTATAGTTTTTAGTGATTTTTTTATTATTTTATTAAAAATTTATTTATTTTTAGTTATTCTTGACGAGATAAATTTAAAAATATAAAAAAATTATTTAAATTTTAAAACTATACAACGACAAAAAAAAGCGAAATGAACTATTTTTATTTGTCTTTAATAAAAAAAAATTTATTAAATCTAAATAATATTTTTAAATTTTTAAATTCTTCTTATCGAAAGAAATCAGAATAATAATATATATGGAATTTATTTATCAAACAATAAAAAAAGCTTACTAAAAAAATGTAACGAAAACGACTAAACAAAGCTAGCCCAAACTTGTCGGTTTTAAAAAACTTTAGGATAAATTATAATGGCCTCTCTTGAAGTTTATATTTAATACATATTTTTCTCTCTATTTTTTAGAAATTATACTAATTTCTTTTAAATTTTAAAATTATATTATAATTTCTTCCAATTTGGATGATGTCATCAATAAAATTTTGTTAAAATTTAATTTTAACCCTCTTCTCTTCTCTTCTCTAATCTGGCATCCACCGCCACCATCGTCTCCTCACTCCCTCCACCTCCTCTCCTCTCCCTCCTTTCTTGAAGTTGTCTTTTGTGTAATTTTAGAATAATTAAATTTAAAAAAAATAAAATCTCAGTTTGATTTGTGTGTGTGAGAGAGAGAAAAAAAGTTATATTTTTTTTGGTGTGTGTTTGTGTGTGAGAGAGAAAGAGGGAGAGAAAAGAGAAATGGAGATGCTATGTTTGTGTGTGAGATAGAGAGAGAGCACTTTGTTTTTTTTCAAAAGGATAACCAAGTTATTTAGCATAGCACATAGAGGTATTTAAGTAATTTTGTCACCACATCCAGTAGACCAACTCTGAAAGAGGAGGTCAGTATAAATTTCCAAACATTAGGGTAATATGTATTAAAATAAAACTTTAGGGGAGGTCAATGTAATTTTCCCAAAACTTTATTCCAAACGTGTGTTAATCGTATGATTATAGTGAGTGGTCCGGGTTTGGTTGGATGCATGCGTGTTCTGGGAACTCGTGCGGGGTTAGTGGGGCCCAGTATGAGCTGGCAAAACGGACAACGGTATTTTTATCACGGTCAAACCGTGTCGACGCAAAGGGCAAAATCGCTGGAGCAAGAATTAGGTAATTGAAGATTTTTGCCTTTTTGGACCTTTGACATTTTCTTCTGTGGGGTCCACTGACCGTTGGTCTGTTTTTGGAAACAACTAAACCGGATTTTTTTTTTCCGAGTTGCCCTCTACTTTTGCTTATTTGCAAACCATCCACCCAATCAGAGTTGCTAAAAGAATCTTTAATAAATAGCTATAAATATATTTGAAACTGAAAAATAAATAAGGTAATGTTGGAATTAATGTCTCTAAAATTGAATTTCAATGCAATAATTGTATATTTTCTTAAAAAGTTAAAACTTTCAAATTAAACCAACAATAACGTTTAAAATTGCTTTAACTATTAAACAAACAAAATGTTTGAACTGTACGTCTAAAATTTAAATTACAGAAAAGTTGTGTCGAATAAATAAATACTTGAGTTCTACATTATATAATCTCTTATGTTATTCTAAGTAAAGATGGAGAATAACCGAGCTAGAGTAGAAAATAATCAAATTATTTAATGTTTCAAGACAACTTGTCCTCAAATACGAAATTTTTATAATGAATGTGATGATATTTTATTATTTATATTTTTTTTCCTTGAGTTTTGTGTGATGCAGTTGTTTGAACTTTCTAGCTTATGAAATAGAGATTTTTATATTAATTAAAAATTTTAAAAATAAGATATATTACTAGATGCATGATACATGTGAAAGAGCTTAATCAAAATAATATATAGGACTAGTTTGTCCTAGTTAAAAAATCTTGATTTTTTAATTTTTAGCTAAAATATAAAAAATTAAATTTTTTTTGTTTCGGATGACTAAAAATATATATAATTTTTAAATCAATAAATTAGTAAAATGACTGTTAAGTTTACTAAAAAATCTAAGCCAAATGAGAAACCAGACTAAAAAATCGAGCAAAACATGCCAAAAAACTAAACTTTTAGCCAAAATATAGTTAAGAAATTTAGGCCAAACAGGGCCATACTACAACCATCCTCTAGAAATAGTCAAACTAGGAAATTGACACAACCAAGTGTGCAAACTACGAATCTTTCGAGGTCAAAGTGCAAAATACTCAAAATACGAGAATATTGCTAATTGACCTTTCTTCAAAATTGTCGGTCAAACTAAAGAGTTGTAAACATCCTAGGATAATATAAACTAGGGTTTAAGGTACGACTCTCTATTGGATTTTTGGAGGAAATCAATGGTGGCTAATGGCTATTAGTATTGAAAACGAAAAGTCTTCTATCTGTATAAGTTTTGTCTGAAATTTCGCAACCACCGTAATGTCCCCTGACCTAAATTTAACATGAAAACCCCGATATGAATATGAAAATTATAAATTCTAAGATCTCAACAGAGATGAGGAAGCACTGAAATGGCAAAGACGACGACTAGCTCTTCCTCAGTTTTATTGTTATAAGCATCCATAGTCCATCTAAAAAAATTTAAAGTAAAAATTTCATTTCGCCAAAATGAAGGAAAAAAATACTTATGTTACTTTGTACATCCCTAAAAAGATGTCCTTATATCCCATGTTTCTTTGTACATCACTGCCATAATTTTTTTCTACACTCCAGTTTCACCTACACTATGGCTACAAGCTGCCGGCAGCCGACCGATGACTTTTTGACGGTCAACCGACTACTTTTCAGCCATCGGCGATCTAGAACAGTGAAATTTGACTATTTGTTACATCAAATTTTAGTATCAATCAAATTTTACTATTTTAATTTCACTATTTTGAATAGTGACCAATATTCAAAATAACGAACAGTAAAATTTAACTATTTTTTTGGCCAAAAATCTAACAAAATTAGATAGACTTTTGTCAGCCTAAATCTATCATTTCACTCTTTTTGGCCATCAACGCTTCAAAACCATGGAGTGTAAGTATACATGTGTGTGCATATATACACTATAGAGAGAGGTTGAACGACAGATCGAAGATAACACCAAAAAGAAAACTGATGAAGAAGCAAACGATGACAACCTTTCAATTGGACCAGATCTGGAATCACATTTGGAAAAAAAGAATCGATATATAATTGGACTTG
>BRYE01000003.1:1638836-1641336 GCA_030159115.1 Actinidia arguta var. hypoleuca
CGGGGGAGTACAATATTGACTATTATAATAATCCAACAAGAACTAGAGGTCGCAATGCTGGGATTAGAAAACGGAGAGAAAAACAACGATTGTGGAGGAAAACAACAACAGTGGGAATTTTAGTACTATAAAAGGTTTTGATATTATAAGAAATTTAAAAAATTGATGAAGTTTGGGGTATATGGATGGTTATATAATAGAGAGATAAATGAATACTTATGATAGTAGGCAGAGATGGAACCAGAATATTAGTTGTCAAAATCATAAAATTATATATAATTATAAAATAATAATGTAATTTTTTTTTTTTAATAAGATCAAAGTAGTGTATTTTTTTTTAATAAGGTGATAGTATAATTTTTAATGTGGACTTATAGTATAATTTTTTTGCACTACATCAACCCTTACTTCCTCCGCCCATAGGTGTAATTTAGAAATAAAAAAATGTGTCACAGTTTTAAAAAAGTGTTTACACGAATTGAAGCGTTGCCTAAATAGATGTATTCCCGAGATTAATTTAAGAATAAATAAAATCTAAAGAAAAAATATATAATTTCATGCTATTAACCATATTTTCATAGCCACATCCTAATTTAAATATATTTTTTTATCATAAATTGAGCAAGTATAATTCAGTTAACAATGTGTCGTACACACAATATTCGTAAGTCTAGATATTTAATTTATTAATATAAAATTTTTAAACAACTATAGAATTTAATCAAGAGGAAGATTGCTTACTTAATTTAAAAATGTATTAAAAGACAGAAGAATTTAATAAAGGGCAATTGCTCATTAGTTTTATGCACTTATTAAACGACCGTAGAATTTAATCAACACGTATTGCTCGCTTAATTTACATCGATGTGAAATTGTGTTTATCTTGGCAGACGTTATAACATATCTTTTATATTTTAGGGCCCTCTTGGATTCTTAATAAATAATCAAAAAAAAAATTATACCATCCATTTTATTTCCAAATTTATATAGTTCACTTTTTAATAGTTTTATAATTAATTCAAAATAATTAATAATAATCAAAAAAAAAAACTACGCAGACAAATGGTACGTAATATATGCAACAAAATTGGGATTAAAAAGACTTAAAATAAGAAATTACAGTACCATATTATTGGCATTAAATTTTTTATACAAAAAGATGTAATAATCATTTGGACAAATTACACCCCTTTCTTGAGTTTTTTTGATAAATACATTAATCACCCTTATAGTTTATGAAATATCAATAAAATATCAATTGATTATGTATTTTATGCATAGGTGTTAGACGTATTGTAAGGACTTCAACTGTTTAGATATACACAAAGTGCATTTTTGACATCTACAGAACCAATTATCGGGACATAAGCACAAGTCAACATGTTATGTTATGCGATGAAAACATGTTTTTTTTACTATATAAAAAATATTTTGATAAATTTACCATGATAAAAAAATAGTGCAATTGAATAAAAGAGAAGTGTCTGAATCAATAAATTTTCAAAAGTAAAAAAATTTACTGATAAGGTTTTATGTTAGTTAGGGCCCGTTTGTGGGTGTTTTTGTTTCCGGCCTTGCATAGAGGTAGTGATCTTGTTTTAGGCTTCATCATGTATGTCTGTTTAGGTTTTGTGCCTACTGTATGCTTCTCGGGTATGTCCATAGGTTTTCTCTTTTTAATCAATTTATTCTTTATTTACCCGCTAAAAAAAAATACAAGGGTAATTTTTGCCTTTTTCTAGAAATTTTAGGAGATATCAGTGTAATTTTTTTAATAGCATTCTTCACAAATTGACTCCACCTTTTAGACCCTTCGTACCCCAAAACCCTTTCAAACAAAGGCTATGTTTGGTATTGTTTAAAAACTAAATTTTTTTTAAACTTACTACTTAAAAAGTCAAGATTTTTTAATTTTTAATTTTTACTTTAGGTAAAAATAAGTAAAAAAATAAAAAAATCAATTCTGACTGATTTTTTTGTTTTATAGACTTAAAAAAAATCAGCAAAAAAGTCAGTCGAAAAGCTGGAAAAAACTAATTCCAAACGGAGCCCAAGAGCCAAAGAAAAGAGTGGGGAAAGCGTTTGAAACCCTAGATATGCAATTCGAGACCAAGACAAAGAAGATAATAGAATCTGAGCGAAGGGGATGAAGAGCTTCATAGTGGTTTTTGTTTATGGAATCTTCATTGCCAGAACAATAATGTCCCGGACTGCAAAAGCTGATGAATACTGGTATTTTCATGGCAAAGCTCATCGAATAGAATTATCGTAAGCCAAAACAAGGTGATTGATGATGTTTAAGTTCTTAGTGATTCAATCAATTTTTCCCTATTAACTAGGGGTTTTATACAGAAAAAACTGTACAATTGAAGGGGTTTGAGAGAGAAACTGAAAGAATTTTGCGATTTAATGGATAATTTTAGTTGTTATGTTTTACAATTGAAAGGTTTTGTGACAGAAACTGAAATAATTTTATGATTTAATGGATGGTTTAATTTTT
>BRYE01000003.1:1648836-1651336 GCA_030159115.1 Actinidia arguta var. hypoleuca
TGAACAATTCGAATCATTAGTGAATGTAAGTTCAAAATAAAATCGTAACTTGACAATTCTATCATAAAATTTAGATCCTAAACTTTACATACGCTTAGTCTCCATTTCACCAAAAATATTGAGTACAACTTGTCTCCATTTCACCAAAAATAGATTATATCATCTATTTTGGGCTTTGGCCTACCACAGGTTGTATCATTCAAATCTTGGGTGTTTGAACGATTGATAATTATAGTCACATAATTTTGTCATATTCATCCTAATAATATATATATCTTCAAAATTATACTAAACTTGTATTTTTTTTAAATAAAAATGAAAAAAATCATGTCACACGATTGTTAGACTATTTTGATTTTTTTTTTCTGAGGATGATTTACACACAAAAACTACTAAATAAATCTTTTTTTCTAAGGATGATTTACACGCAGAAACTATAAAATAAACGAGCCCCGTGGTGAGTCTACAACTCTGCAGATTAGAACATCTAATAGTGGACTAGAAACACGCCACTCTCAATACTATCTATACTATTACTAAAAAAAACACTCTATTTGATGTAAATGAAGCCCGCTCATACTTTTTTTTTTGACCAAAAATGCCCCACAATTACTCCACAACAATAATTGCTAGATAACAAAAAAATTAACTGCTAAAAACAAACAATTTCACAATAATCAATAATTGCTAGGTAAAAAATAAAAAACAAATTCAATAGATATTCAAGAATCAATTCTCATTAAAATTTCTAGATTTTTGCACACGTATCGGGCACCGTTGGCTAGTGTGTGTGTGTGTGTGTTTGTTTGTATATATAAAGTCTCGAGTCATGATCCAAGAAAGCACAAGGAACTTTCCTTCTTATGTTTTATTCACTTTTAATGGTAAGATGCCATGATCTTCTTGGGCTGTCCTATATGCATTATTGCATCTTTCAATCTCAGCCACTTCAATTGATTGGGCTTCATCTTGTAGTTGTACATGGCTACCAGAATTTACAAGAATTTTCTTTTCTTTTCTTTTCTTTTTCTTGGTGAGACATGCAAGCTTGAATAAAGTCAAGAAATTGTTTTCACTATTGTCATGTGAGGCTAGGCTTGTGGATAAAATCCAGATCCGATCTCAATTAATCCAAATTTATAACAAAAATCAATTCGGAAATTCATGATTGGAATCTGGTTGATTTGTACTTCTCGGATATCCACTTTTTGGATTCGATCCGTTAAAAATTTATAATCTTTTTTCCATCTCAAAATTTCCATACTAATTTAGTTTTTTTTTAAAGAGAAAAAAAAAATAGATCAGATCGGACCTGATATCCATTTTAAATTGAATTTGTTTGCAATAAGATCCGGATTCATATTTTCACCTAATTCGAATCAAATCCGTTGATAGACTTACGTGGGGTTACAGATAAAGTGAAAAATGTGTAGAGAGTTGAATTTTAGAGGGCATAGGTGACTGAATGAAGCACTCAAGCTTACAAATTGCTTAATGCAACTATCAATTCACCAATCAATTTTGACAATAAAGTGGTTCCACCTAATTTTTCCTTTGAAGATATAAACCTGTTTCCCGGGACGGATCCAAGAGAGGCGTGTGGCTATGGCATCCTAAAAAATGCAAAACAAAATAAAATATTAGATTATAATTTGTTAGATAATTTTAAAACTATAAGTACTGTCCGCACCCCAAAATTATAATTTTTGCACCCCTATCGCTTACAAGTTTGAGTATCTAGTAAAATCATCAATTTTGAACTCAATTTCTAGAATTAATTAGAGATCATTCGAAATTAAAGATCTAAATCGTATCTTGTTTAGCTTTCTTAATTCGTTGGAGTTACATATCCTTTCGTTATTCTCATTTTAGGATCCTAAATCCTTTCCTATCTATCTTATCCGATTTGAAATGTCGTATGGTCCATGCAGGCTTGGATAGCAACTTTGAATTTGTTCTCTTTTCACATGGATCAATTATTGATTTCTCATTTTCAACCTTCCTATGTATTTTTTCAAACTGACCTGACTTTTGAAAAACACTTGATTCTTTGGTTAGTGTGTTTATCCATGCAAGGAAATTATATTTTTACTATTTTACCTTTATCTTTATTTATAGTACTTCCTTATTTTAAATTAAAGCTACATTTGTTTCGATCAAAAATATATTCGTTGTTTGGTAGTATAAGAAATAAAAAGTTAACGGAATCTATTTTTTGGTCAACGAAAAACACATATTTTAAGAAGTAAAAAATATTTTTTCCTTTTTCGTTATTGAAAGCATTTTTCAGAACTTGATAGCTCTCGCCTCTGTCGCCATCACCACTACCGCTACACACAATATAATTATTTATTTAAAAAAAAATATTTTATTTTTAAAAAATTATTTTAAAAAGCAACGTAATTTTAGTGTAAAACGGTGTAGTTTTAATGTTACGAACATCTCCAATTCTCCATTACATTGGTCGTAATGGAGAGTGTCAGAATCCGATTTTTTTTGT
>BRYE01000003.1:1678836-1686336 GCA_030159115.1 Actinidia arguta var. hypoleuca
ATCCATATTTTTCCTATTATTTTCCTTCCCATTAACAAATCCAAAATAAAGACATATTCTTTATGATATTCCGGTTTATTATGAGATACCAATTTAATTTAATTTAATTGTTACCATTTAATTTAATTATTTTCATTGCAAAGCATGATCCGACCCATGGAAATGACCGGGTTCATAGCATCCATTTTGGAAGTCCTGGTGACATTCGCTTTGGTCTACACATTTTACGCATCCGAGGACCTGAGACGCGGCCCGCTTGGATCCACCAGACCCTTGGCCATCAGGTTCGTTGCAAGAGCCAACGTGTTGGCAACTAGGCCATTCATGGGCAAGTCGATAAACCCAGTCAATTCATTCGGGTCGCCTCTTGTTGGTGGGAGCTTCAAGAACCAAGCAGTCTATTAGGTCGGACCCAGTGGCGCACTCAGGGGTTGAAGGCCCCTCTAACTTTTAAAAAAATTATAAAATTTCTTTGAGAAATTTATTTTTTTACACTTTGACCTCTTGAACTATAATCTTGGTTCCGCCCTTAGTCGGACCCTTCATCGGGTCTGCACTTGCAGTCATTGTCTTTGACAATTTGGTGTTTGGGTGCCCGGCCGGCAATGGGGATGGTATTCGGTTTTAAGTGCTGGAAATGTTGGCCTTTATTGGATTTTACTTATTTTTTTGGTGGCTATGCTTTTGGGGGTTTTGCTATAAAACCAACGTTGTTTTACTTTTGTGTGATTGTAGTATGTAACAAAGAATATAATTGTTATTTTCTTACAACTGGACCATTAATTATGAGTTTTCATGATATTAGAAAAAAAGTTTACTAGTTACCATATTCTTATATTCACGAATCATGACAAATCTCAAAATTATCTAGGAAAAAATAAATAAAAAGTGTGGAGGTGTGGAAAGACATGTAAGAGAGGAAATCGAAGATAAACTTGATTTACATTTGACGGTTGTAGTAGGTTGTCGAATCTAATTGTAATGAAAATGACCGCCAGAGCTATTCCGGAAATAACTCACTTTGAGTAGATGAAATTACATACTTGGAAAGAGAAAAGACGAGGCCTTTTATAGCACAGTTCCAGCTTCTGGCGCAAAAACTCCTCCGTGCTAGCTATAGAGCGACAATCCAGCGGCAGTGGTTGTCTTAATTCGGCCAGATGTGGTATTTAGTATTTTATTTCCTTACAAAAGTTTATGACAAACAACATCATAGGATAAACTTTCTAGGGTAATTGGCCTTGTGAATTATGATCAGCTATTAAAATATTAATGCGAGACAAAGTAATTATGAAATCTTAATCAAAAGCTGGTCATAATTCATTAGACCAACTACCATATGGAATATCTATTTTAGAAAATGTCATAAATCATAAATAATTAAAAAGTTTAGAAATAAATATTTCATATGGTCTGAACAATTAAAATCCTAAAGGCAATAAGTTTCACCTCCCTCCTCGCTTAGTTATGGTAATCAATTCCCCATTTTACCCCTAATAAAACAGCAAGTGTGAAATGGAGCTCGACAGGCGAACCAAACAGTGAACCGAAATTTATGGGATTTTTTATATGACGTGTCACCCCTAGATGAATTTACTATTAAGGACAATGACCAAAATCCAAACCATCCCAGCACACCCAGTGGCCGTTGTTCCGCCATTTGAGACCGCCACCATTAGGGATGGACCCAAGTGGAGGAGACCGCCACCCCTAGGTTTATAGTAATATTAGCTACTAAAATTTTCAAATTATGTACATTTTCACCTTAAGATTGAAATTAATAATACATTTCATTTATTTGTTACAAATGTTTTGTATTTTTGTATATGGACATTCGCTTCCTCAAGATTAAAATTCTGCTAGCCATCGTCAGTCGTCACCATCACTCATCTACTAACCCCTCCCTTATTATCACCACCCCTTCCCCGATGACAAAGTCTGTGGTGGTGACGGTGGCAATCTGCAGGGGTAGGTGGTGGTGAAGGGAGGAGTACGGCTGACAATCAGTGGCAAGAAATTGACAGTCGCAACAACTCAACTGCTAGAACAGAGCTCAACCAAGTACCAAACTATGTCATCCGGAGCCAAGTGAAGCATGCATAAAGAAGCAATATACAGATTCAAATTGTAGTTTTTTATTCCAAGTTTGTCGCTGTTTTGTATTAGCTGACCAATAAAAAAGGTGCCTGAGAAGTAGAATAAAGAAACGAATGGAGGTTAATGAATCATTCAACCAAGATTGTTTCAGTGGCAGCATTGACAGAGGAGAGGCATCTCAACCATAGGTATACAAATACCTCCCAACATAAATCCAAAAACAGAAGGTTCAAAACTAAGATAACAATAAGTAACCCAGTATTACCCTGATAATCACCGATAGCGCCGGAGGGAAAGTGTGTTGTTCCTCTTCCAGGTAGCCCTTCTCGATGGCCTTGCCTTGTGGTGCAAATGTCCCTTTCCACGAAGACCCCTGTATTTCTTCCCCGCAGAGGTGAGTCCTCGAAGCTCTCTGTGCTTGTGAACAGGGTTGCAGATCCAGTTGATCCTAGGGTCATTGCGGATGGCATTGTGGGCAGCATCAACCAAGATTACCTCAAAGTATTTGTAAGTTGAATCCTGAAAGCAAAAATATTCCATTAGAACTCAAATGGCATTTATGGGTCGAATTTGACAGTCTCCAGGACAGAAACATAAACCTCAAAACAACAGACAATAGTTAGAGGATTCCTCAAAGTGAGGACAATAATATGAATGCCACAAGCTCAAGTAGCAAGGTCTATATGCATGCGACCATTAATGGGTGTTAGGGAGATAAAAGATTAGATATAGACCTAACATTGGGAATAATATGCACAACGTGGTTGCTCTCAAAACTTGAGCTCACAATATCATAGCTGGAAGGCCAAGCCTTTGCCGCTTAACTAGTGGCTCCCTCCACAAGGCCACCAACTCTAGTCATTAAGGTCGACGAGTTTGCAACCACAATAACTTCCACCATACATCTCACCAAAAAATAATTTTCTGGTCATTATCTTATTTTCTTTTCCATTATTTTATTATTAAATAAACTGCTTGAGACCACCTAAATGATCCAAAACAAATAATAGTACAGAGTACGATGTTAAAAGTTGTGCTGAAAGCAAAACGCGAACCTCATTGATCCAGTATGAGTTGAGAACTTTGAGACCACCTAATTTCCGACCTGCACGTTCCTCCGCAACTGAGCGCTTGCTGCGTTGGAATTTCAGCTGAGTGACACCTTGGTTAGTAGGTTTGCCATACACAATGCCCTTGGGAACTGGTCTCTTCCGTCCTCCACGTCTTACACGGACACGATAGACCACATAGCCCTATACAAAGCAATTCTTCAGTTGCCGTGCGCAAAAACACGAGAAGGTAAAAAATTCAAACACCAAATAAAAAGGCATGACAGAAAAACCTCCCACATTTGATCAGCATCCTCACATCACGTAAATATTACAAAAAAAAAACCCTCCAACCTCCCCCAGGAAAAAAAGGGGGTTAAAAACAGAAAGAAACAAAAACGTCGATGCAAATTTCATGTTGCAGACAAGTAGTATATATTTGTTGAATGAGTAATCTTTTAAACCAGAACAGAAAATTTCAAGAATGCCTAGTTTGATGACAAACATGGTACAAACGCTAAATATGCATGTCATCAGATAATATCATATCAAAACAAAACCAATCAGACAATTTATTTTTTGATGGGCAAAGCGAACAGATAAATTGCAAAAATATCAATTTTATTCCGTTTTAGATCACAATCAACTAAGCAACAGTAACAACAAACATATGAAATCTCTTGTGACCAATGAACAGATAGATTATTAAGAAATAAAATAAACCATAATTCACACGATAGCTTGTCTACCAAATTCAAAAACACCATTAAACTTCTCTATCATCCATATACATTGACTACAAGTGAAAAGCTCTGACGCATAGCTCAATAGCATTGTCTCCCAAAGTTAAAAGACCAAATCCAATGTTAATTATAAAACCGAAAAAACAGGCAGATAAAATAAACAAAGAAACTACAAAGTAGAAATATAACCATGTTCCATAGACATCAACCAAGTCGAAATGTACATCAAACAAATATAACCAATGTTCTCAAGGCAAGCACTCGCATTGAGGCAAGGCATCCGAAAAAATGCTTCAACGCATTCAGATTTGCGCATTACCGTCAAAAGGAGCATGCCTTGTGACGCACGCGCCAAAGGCTAGTCTTTTGCTTTTTGGGTGCATTTCATATACGCTTCTTTGGAACTGTGAGAACTTTGTTCTATGTGAGACTGTGTGTATATATTAGATGGTTTATAAAAACAATTACAAGAGAGAGAAAAAGAGAGGGTGACCAAATCCTCCACTCAAAGGCCAAACAGAGCACAAATTGGCATATAGTACGGCATTGTTTTATGAAAATTGGTTTACAAAATAGAGCTGGCAACTTGGCACACAGATATAGCTTTTGCTAGTTATAAAAACATATATATTTCTAGGCTTAGAGGAACTTTCATTATGTTCATAATGTATTTTTATTATTCAAACTCAATTTTTCTTAAATCCTCAATCATTTTACATATTTATTAAATATAAAAATAAAATTTGAAATGCTTACGCCTCGCCTCTCCCCATGAGGGATACAATGCCTCAACTTGCTCATTGGCCTTTAAAGACACTGACTATAGCGTACCTGTTTGGCCTTGAAACCGAGCCGGCGAGCTTTATCAGGCCGAGTAGGGTGAGTGACGCGCACAATGGAAGGAAGCTGGCGATATTCCCAACACCTCACCCTCTGCAAAAACCTCATTACATCTGATTGCTTCTTCCTCCATAGCTCCGAAACGTATGTATAAGCCCCTGCATGTTATTCCCACACAGAAACACCAACCACATATCAAAGAGTATGTGTGTTTGTGTGAGAATCACCATGAGCAGTGCTAATAATCAAAACCAATATACAATCTCATCAGAATCAAATGTGATTTAGGATGACGATCTCAAATTCATGTCTGTACATAAATACCCAATTCGTATATATGATTGTGCATACATGCATGTATGAAAAAATCATCGCTATTGCTAGTAACCACGTCCAAAACAACATCACTAACAAAACTCAAAGTACATACATGTGTACAGAACTCATTTAAATTACAAAAATCGAAGTTCCTATTCGTTAATGACCCAATCTAGGTTTAACAAAAATCAAAGTTAAAAAAAAAAAAAAAAATCAAACTATAATTCACTAACACGGTGTATAAATAATTCTTCATCCAAATGGTGAAAAATTATGATCGAGAAACGCGTACCCATTGCTGTAGAGTTGGAGCTTCTCTCTCTCTCTCTCTCTCTCCCCTGATTCGGCCCAGAGAAGCTGTGAGGAGAGAGAAGAACGGGTCTCAATTAGGGTTTTCGGCCGTCTATTTGAAATGACCAAAATAACCCAATCGTTCATCGGCTTTTTCTAAATAAATGGGTTGTTTAATGATGAACTGGGCTTGGGCTAAAAATATGGATCCTTTGTTAGCCTATATTTGAAAAAATCCGAGCCCATTTAAGCATTTTGTGCAGTTTAATTTGAAAATTTATGGTTGATTTGCCAGGCCATATGCTTTAGAAAACAATATCCAAGTTACCAAAATATCAATTAAAGATTCTACTTCGATGGGGAGATTTTGGAACCAACCATCCAAATGGAGGTTGTGTTAATGCACCTCGACTCTAAGTGAAAGCTCTGATAAAATTAATAAATAGATTTCATCAAGTATTTTACGATACAAAATATTGTGTATCATATTTAGCATCCAATGTGGCTTTTAAGAATTATCTTTTCGTTCTCTTATTTTTTTATAATTTATAATTTACGTAGAACCCATCTATGAGGCAGATTTGATTTTCACATTTCACGATACCATTGGTTAGAATATTTTGAGTGTCAACAAAATCATGATGAGTGAAAAAATAAATTTGTTCACAAGTGGCTTTACATTATTTTTACAAACAATAGCGACATTTAGTGAAACTTGCTAAAGCAATACTATTATTTCATTTAATCGCAAGTAAAGATAATATTCATTGTCAAGTGAGTTAAAAAAATAAAAATAATTTTTTTGAGAGACGGGGCGTTAGTAAAATAACGCCTACATGTTTAGAGAGAAATACCTAAAACAAAAAAACGAAATTAGAGAGAGAGAGAGCACCACGATTTTATCCTATCTAGTATGTGAGTAGCAATCAAATATGACAAGGGAAATGACATTAGATTTGGGTAGGTGATAGCAAAGCTGCATAGGGAGGCTCAACGCTACAACCCCAAAAGATATAGATTCATTTTAAGTAATACATACTTGTATAAAGTGAAATTTATAATTTTAGGAGTCCCTTTGATTGTGAGTGTACATTGAGGTGCTAGACGAGCAAAACTAAATCATAAATGAATTCAAGAGGGGCGAATCGTACCTTCAAATTTTTTATAAAACTCTTATATTATATTAATAATTTGAAATTAATCTTGAAATTACAAGGGTTTACCCCTCTAAATTAGAGAGGTTTGCATCCTCATGGCTAAGTCAAAAATGCTTTAACACCCTCAAAGTTTTAAAATTCTCGATATGTCCCTATAGTAGACCGTTCAAACTTGATTTAAAAACTTAACAAGTTTTAAAAATAGGTTTAACCTTGACTTGCTAACCGAGTACAAACGAGCTGATCACGAATCAAGTTCAAGTAGTTTGATTTTTTTTACACATTACAAGTTTATCGAGCTGAGTGGTAGATTATCCACTTAGTCTCAAACAGACGAATAAGAGTCAATCTTGAGCAATTCGATTCGTTTATCATCCCTAAGCGTGCACTGTACCAAATGCCTTGTGCATAACAAAACTCACGCCACAACACAGAAGAAACATAAACAAATTACTACTATAAGAGCATATCCAATAGACTCGTTAAAAAACTTATTAACTTTCACTAATTAGATGACGTGTACATTTAACATATTTTTTTGTCACTTTTGACCTCTAATAAAATGATCAAAGTGACCTATAACTTTAGTCACTCTTAGTTTTGTTTAGTTAATCACTAAATTAAGAGAGTTCCTTAACAAACAAATAGAGAAAAAGGAGCATACTGGATAGTGGAATTTATTTATATTTTTTGTTAACTTTATTTTGTTTTAACATATACGTTTGATTAGCCTATTAGAGCATTCAATGAGTAAATTAATTAACATTTAACACACAAAATTAGAACTCATTTTTATTTATGTGTACACTTTAGCACACTTTTTTGTACAGTGCATTTGTGATACTAACAGACTTCAAGTTGTTCAAGAACCATTTAGTTTGTTTGCAACTCTAAGGGGAGGGGAGGTATTTTGAGTGTTTTTTTTTTGTCAACTTTACAAAGTCAAGAAAACCTTATGAAAATGTTTCAATATTAGACTTGGACATAGTAATTAATTTTATTAAT
>BRYE01000003.1:1708836-1721336 GCA_030159115.1 Actinidia arguta var. hypoleuca
AAAATCGAAAAAATGAAGAAAATAATTTAATAAAGGATATAATAAAAAAGAAAAAAAAGTAGGAAAAAAATAAAAAAAATGAAGACAACAACATATCTAAACATAAACAAAAAAATAAAAGAAAAAGAGAAAAATAAAAATAAAAAATAAAAATAAAGAAAAAGTACATGAAAACAGTAGAAAAAAATAAAATAAGTAGAGAAAAGAAAAAAATAACAAAAAACAAAAAACAGAAGAAAGAAAAGGAAAAAAAAGTAGATAACAAAAAATATATATACACAAAAAAATAAGTACATCAGAAAAAACTAGAAAAAAAATTAAAAACAAAAAAACAGAAAAAAGAGATTAAAACAGAAAGAAAGGAAAATTGAAAAATATATATATATAAAAGCAAAAAATAGATAAAATCTGTAAAAAAAACAGTTAAAAATAAAATAAAATAAAATAATTAAACAAACTAAAGCAGTTCAAAATTGAAAAATAAATAAAACATAAAAAACAAAAAACACGTAAAACAAATAAAACAGAAAAAAATAAAGGAAAAAAGAAATAGAAACGGTTAAAAATTAAAAACATAAAAAGGGGAAAAATAAAAATAAAAATAGAAACAATAAAACAGGAAAAGTAGAGAAAATAAGAAAAAACCGGAAAAAAAATAAAACAGGGCCAAAAACAGAATAATAAAGAATATAAAGATAAAAAAAAAAGGAATGGTAGAGAGAAAAAACAGATAAAAAAGTAAAACAAATCAGAAAAGGGTATTAAAAACAGAAAAAGGAAATAAAATTAAAACAGGAAAAAGGAAAAAGTATAGATAGATAGATAAAAATATAAGAAAAAAAGAAATAATAATTGTTAAAGTAGCTAAAAACAGGAAAAATAGAGAAAAAAGGAAAAAAGAAGAAAATAAAATTATATATATATATACAGAAAAAATAAGAAGAAAATTGACGAAAAAGAAAAACGAAAAAAAAAAAACAGATAAAATTAAGAAAAAAAATTTAAAAAAAAGAAAAACAAGGAAAAAAGAAGACAGGCAAAAAAAGAGGAAATGGAAATTAAAAAATTGAAAGTGAAGAAAAAGTAGATTAAAATAGAATAAAAAAATAAAAGAAGTAGAGAAAAGAAAAAATAAAAATAATAAAAAACAGAAGAAAAAGAAAAAAAAGTAGATAACGAAAAATATATATACACACACAAGAAAAATAAATAAAAATAGAAAGAAATAGAAAAAAAGTAGATAACAAATATATATAAATATATATATATATATATATATATATATATATATACACGAAAAATAAAAAAACAGAAAAAACAGAAAAAAATAAAAAATGAAAAGACAGTAAAAAGAGAGTAAGAAAAAAGAAAAGACAGAAAAAGGAAATTTAAAAATAAAAACTAAACAGAAAAAGTAGATTAAAACAGAAAAAAAGGATAAAAACATGGCAAAAAAATAAAAAAATAAAAAAAAGGGAAGAGTGGATAAGAACAGAAAAAAAGGAGGAAAAACAAGCGAAATAATGAAAAAAACGAAATTAAAAACAAAAAAAAATGAAAAAAGAGTTTAAAATAGAAAAAATAATTGAAAAATGAAGAAAGAGAACAAAGAAGGAAATAAAAAATGAGATAAACACAAGAAAAAAAGTAAAAGAAAAGCTGAAAAAAGATGCCAAAAAAAGAGGAAGATAACAAAATAAGAAAAAATTGAAAAAATAGAAAAAGGAAATTAAAAAAGAATAAAACAGAAAAAATGTGAATAAAACAGTAAAAAGAAAGTAAGGAAAAAGAAAGCTTAAAAAAATGAAAAAAAAAAAGAGAAAAAGAATTTTTTTTAAAAACCCGTATAAAAGAGATTAAAATAGAAAAAAATTAAAATAAGTATGGAAAAAAAGAGATTAAAACAGAAGCAAAAAAGAAAAAATATAAAATGAGTATGGAAAAAATAGAAATTTGAAAAAGAAAGAAAAGTAGAAAAAACATTAAAAAAAGGTAGAAAACATAATAAATATATAAAACGAGAAAAGGAAAAAAAGTAGGAAAAAATAGAAGAAAAAAGTAGATAAAAAAAGAAAAAAGACATTAATAAAGGGAAAAAAGGGAAAAACAGACAAGAAAAAGATATAAAAAGTAGATAAAAAGAAAGAAAGGACATAACAATGTAAATACACAGAAAAAATAAGAAAAGGAAAAAAATAACAGAAAAGGTCTATTAAAAAAAAAAAAAGGACAAAAAGAGATATAATAACATAAAAAATAGATATAAAGAGGGAAAAAGGAAAAAAAAACAAAAAAAAAACAGAAAGGTATATTAAAACAATAAAAGAAATAAAAACAGGATAAAAAAAAGATATAACAACATAAAAATTGATATAAAATAAAAAATAAAAAGGGAAAATTAAATAAAAACAAAAAAAAAGAAGGAAAAAAAAGAAGAAGAGGCAAATCAGAAATTTAAAAAACAAAAATAGAAAAAACAATAAAAAAAGAAAAAAAAGAGAAAAGTAAAAGATAACATAAAATATATTTATATATATAAATAAAAAGTAAAAAATAGTTATAAACGAGAAAAAAGAAAAAGAAAATTAAAACAGAAAAGAAAGAGAAAAGAAAAAAAGTAAAAAAGAAAAATTAAAAAGGGGAATAAAAAACAGGAAAAAATCAGAAAAAAGAAAAATAAATAGAAAGAGAAAGAAAGAAAAAGGTAAAAAAATAGATAGACAGATAAATAAATAAAAAGAAAAAATATATAAAAAATACTAAAAACAGTAAAAAGTAGAAAAAAGTAGAAAGAATAAAAAATAAGTTATCATAAAATATATTTATATATAAAATTAAAAATAAAAAACAGAAAAAAGTAAAAAGTAAAAAGTAAAAAACAACTAAAATGAAAAATTCAAAAATTAGATAAAAAATGGGAAAAGAAAATAAAAAAGGGTAAAAAACGTAAAACAATTGTAAAAAGAAAATAAAAAACTGGAAAAACACAAAAAAAGAAAAGTTAAAAAAAGAAAAAAAGAAAAAAAATTAAGAAAACGAAAAAGAAGAAGATAACAAAAATACATTTATATATAAAAATAAAAAAAAGAAAAGAAGGAAAAAATAAAAAAAATACAGAATAAAGAAAAGAAAAAGGAAATTAAAACATATAAAATGAGAAAGAAGGGAAAAAAGTAGATAAAAGTAAAACATGAAATATAATTATATATAAATAGAAAAATGTTAAAAAACAGTTAAAAATAGAAAAAAAGAAAAAAAATTAAGAAAAGGAAAAAAAAAAAGGAAAAAAAGGAAACAAAAATTACATTTCTATATAAACAGAAATAATAAAAAATATAAAAAAAGTTAAATAAATAAAAAAAATCCAATTTTTGACATAAAAAATAAAAAAGGAAAAGGAAATTAAAAAAATAAATACAATATAAATATTAAAAAAAGAAAAAAGAAAAACAAAGAAAAATTGAAAAAAATAAAGAAAGTTAAATAAAAATGAAAATGAAATTAAAACAAAAATAGATAAATAGAAAAAAGAGAAATATGAAATAAAAAATAAAAAATAAAAAGAGAAAAGGTAAAAAGTATATTTATATATAATCAGAAAAAGTAAAAAACTAGTCAAAAATGAGAAAAGAGGAAATTAAAAAAAAAAGATAACAAAAATATATTTATATGTAAAGAGAAAAAACAAAAAACGGAGAAAAGAAAGAAAAAATAAAATATGTTAAAAATTATAAAAAAATAAAAAACACAGGAAAAAGAAAAAGGAAATTAAAACATATAAAAAGAGAAATAAGGGGAAAAAATAGACAAAAATTAAACATCAAATATTTATATATAAAAAGGAAAAAGTTAAAAAACAGTTAAAAAAAGAAAAAAAATTAACAAAAGGAAAAAAAAAAGATAACAAAAATTACATTTATATATAAACAGAAAGAATAAAAAAAATTTTAAAAAAGAAAGAGTAAATTAAAACAAAGTAAGATAAAAAAGAAAATGAAAATGAAAATTTAAAAAAAGAGCATAAAAAAAAAAAACTGGAAAGAAAGAAAAAGGACAAAAAAAGTAGATAACAAAAAAATATATGTCTAAATGGAAAAATCAGAATAAAAACAAAAAAGAATTTGAAAAACATACAAACAAAAAAGCATGGAAAAAAAGAAGATAACAAAAATTACATTTTATAAAAACAGAAATAATAAATAAATAAATAACAAATTCAAAGAAAAACATAAAAAAATAAAAACAGGAAAGAAGGAAAAAGAGATCAAAAAAAAAGACAACAAAAAATATATATCTAAATAAAAAAAATAGAAAAAAACAAAAAAATAAAAGATAAAAATAAAAGAAGGAAGAAAAAAGATAACACAAAATATATTTATATATAAAAGAAAAATTAAAATACATTTTAAAAGTAAAAAATTATTTAATAAGAAATTAAAAAAAAAGTGATAAAAAAAACAGAAAAAGTAAAAAATAATAAATCAAAGAAAAACAGGTCAAAGTTGAAAAAAATAAATAAAACATAAAAAAAGCAGTATAACAGAGAAAAAAACAATAAAATAAAAACAGGGAATAAAAAATTGGAAAAAAGATGTAAAAGAATAAAAAAATGTTAAAAACAAAAAAGAATTAATTAAAGAATTAAAAATAGAAATAAAAAGAAAAACAGTTAAAAACAATTTAAAATAGAGAAAGAAAAACAGAAAAAATAAAGAAAATTTAATATAAAAAAATAGAAGAAGATAAAATGAAATATATTTATATATAAACAGAAAAAATAAAAAAGAGTGAAAATTGAATAAAACAGGAAAAAATACAGAGAAGAAAAGATGAAGAAAATAAAATATATATAAACAGGAAAAATAAAAAAAAACAGAAAAAGTAGATAAAATTTTAAAAAAAGAAAAAAACAGAGGAAAATAAAGAAAAAAAGTAGATAAAAATAAAAACAGGGAAATAAGAAGACAGGCAAAAAAATAGGAAAAAGAAAAAAGGAAAAAAAAATAAAAGAAAAATAAAACAAGAGAATGAAAAAGGAAAAAAATTTGGAAAAAAGTAGATAACAAATTAAAACAGGAAAAAAGAAGAAGAAGAAAAAGGAAAAAAAAAGTATACAAAAAACAAAAAATAAAACTGGGAAACAAAGAAAACAAAACAAAAACCCGGTAAAAAATAAAAAAAAAAAAAGCAAATTAAAACAAAGTTAGAAAATTGAAACAGTTTAAAACATAAAAAACAAAGCAAAGAGGAAAAAAGAAAAGAAAAAAACGAAAAATGAAATTAAAAAAATGAAATTAAAAAACGAAAAAAATAATAAAAAAAAGAAAAACTGGTCAAAGTTGAAAAAAATAAATAAAACATAAAAAAAGCAGTAAAACAAAGAAAAAAACAATAAAATAAAAACCGGGAATAAAAAATGGAAAAAAGATGTAAAACAATAAAAAAAATGTTAAAAATAAAATAAAATTAATTAAAGAATTAAAAATAGAAATAAAAAGGAAAACAGTTAAAACAATTTAAAATAGAGAAAGAAAAAATGAAAAAATTAAAGAAAATTTATATATGAACAGAAAAAATGAAAAACATTGAAAAATGAAAAAAACAGGAAAAAATACAGAGAAAAAAAGATTAAAAAAATAAAATATATATAAACAGGAAATATAAAAAAAAAACAGAAAAAGTAGATAAAATGTTAAAAAAAGAAGGAAAAAAAAGGGGAAAATGAAGAAAAAATGTAGAGAAAAATAAAATAAGAATAAAAAAAGAGAAGGAAAAAGGAAAAAAACAAAAAAATAAAATAGGGAAAAAGTAGATAAAAAATTAATACAGGAAAAAAGAAGAAGAAGAAAAAACAAAAAGAAAGTATATAAAAAACAAAAAACCGATAAAAAAAAAAGCAAATTAAAACAAAATTAGAAAATTAAATATTTAGATAAAAAAAAGGGGGAAAACAGTTAAATATTTAGATAACAGTTATTTTATATTTATAAAAAGAAAAATTAGCTGGAAAAAAGGGCAAAAATGAAGAAAAAAACTGTTAAAACAGTTTAAAATAGAGGGAAAAAAAAGGAAAAAAGAAAAGATAAAAATGAATCGAAAAAACAGAAGAAAAAGAAGGAAAAAAGGAAAAATACGGAAAAAGTAGATAAGAAAAGGATTAAAAAATAGAAAAAAAAAATTAAACATAAAAAAATGAAAAAGAGAAAAATAAAAAAGGGGAATAAAAAACTGGGAAAACACACAAAAAAGAAAAATAGATAGAAAGAGAAAGAAAGAAAAAAGGTAAAAAAAAAAAAAGAAGATAACAAAATATATAGATAGATAAAAAAAACAGAAAAAAGTAAAAAAATTCGAAAATGAAAAATTCGAAAACTAGAAAAAAAAAAAAGGAAAAAGAAAATAAAAAAAGAGCAAAAAACGTAAAAAAATTATAAAAAGAAAAAAAAAAGGAAAAACACACGCACAAAAAAGAAAAATAGATAGAAAGAGAAAGAAAGAAAAAGGTCAAAAAAAGAAGATAACAAAATATATAGATAGATAGAAAAAACAGAAAAATCGATAAAAAAAAATGAAAAAAATCAGAAAAAAGTATATACGAATAAAAAAATAAATAAGGGAAAAGGGAAAAAAAATAAGATTACATAAAATATATTTATATATAAAAAAAATACAAAAAACAAAGCAAAGTAAAAAAAAAAAAAATTGAAAAAATAAAAAATTAGTAAAAAAACAAAAAGAAAATAAAAAAGAGCGAAAAAGTCAAAAGATTATAAAAAGAAAAAGAAAAAAAAGAAAAAAAAGAAAAATGAAATTAAAGACAAAAAGTTAGAAGAAGATAACATAAAATATATTTATATATAAAAAGAAAAAGAAAAAAATAGTTATTAATGAGGAAAAAGAAAATTAAAAAAAATGATAACAAAAAACGGAGAAAGAAGGAAAAAATTAAAATGTTAAAAAATTAAAATAAAAAATAAAAATTACGATAAAAGAAAAGAAAAAGGATATTAAAACATATAAAATGAGAAAGTAGGGAAAAAAAGTAGATAAAAGTAAAACATGAAATATATTGATATATAAATATAAAAAAGTTTAAAAAGAAAAATTGAAAAAAATTAAGAAAAGGAAACAGAAATAATAAAGAAAAACCCAACTAAAACAAACTGAAATAAAAAATAAAAATAAAAAGGAAATTACAAAAATAAAGAGAAAATAAATATTAAAAAAAGAAAAACAAAGAAAAACAGAAATAAATAAATAAAATTAAATAAAAATGAAAATGAAATTAAAAAAAAAAGATAAATAGAAAAAAATTAAAAATGATATAAAAAATAAAAAAATAGAAAAAGTAAAAAATATATTTATATATAAACAGAAAAAGTAGAAAATAGAAAAAATATGAAATTAAAAAAAAAAGGGAAACGAAATAACAAAAAATACATTTATAAGTAAAGAGAAAAGAACAAAAAAAAAAAAGAGAGAAAAGAAGGAAAAAATAAAAAATATAGAAAAAAGAAGAGAAAAGGAAATTAAAACATATAAAAAGAGAAAGAAGGGGAAAAAAGCAGATAACATAAAATATTTATATATATGCAGTTAAAAAAAATAAGAAAAGGAAAATAAAAGATGACAAAAATTACATTTATATATACAGAAACAATAAAAAATATTTTAAAAAATTAAAAAGAAAATGAAAATTAAAACAAAGTAATAAAAAAATAAAAAATAAAATTTAAACCGAAAAGAAAGAGAAAAGAAAAAAATAAAAACAAATAAAAACAAGAAAAATTAAAACCGTACAGAAGAAAAAGGGAAAAGAAGAAGATAAAGAAAAATATATTTATATATAAACAGAAAATATATAAAAAAGGGAAAAAAACAAAAAACTTTTAAATATTTAGTTAACAAAAATGTTATATTTATAAAAAGAAAAAATAGATTGAAAAAGATAAAAAAAAGAAAGAAAAAAAAGTTAAAACAGTTGAAAACAGAAAAAACAAAACAAAGAGAAAAAAGGAAAAATAGATAAGAAAGGAAGGATAAAAACAGAAGGATAAATAGGGAAAAGGTAGGTAAGAAAAGAATTAAAAAATAGAAAAACGAAAATGAAAAATTCAAAAAATTGAAAAAAAATAAAAAACAGAAAAAATGTCAAAAAAAATTGTAAAAAGAAAATAAAAAACAGGAAAAAGATAAAAATAAAGAAAATAAGATAGAAAGAGAAGGAAAGAAAAAGGAGGTAAGTAGGAAAAAACAAAGCAAAAAGAAAGAGAAAAAAAGAAAAAGAAAATTAAAACCGAAAAAAGATAAACAGAAAAAATGAAAAATTAAATTAAATCGAAAAAACATAAGAAAAAAAAGGAAAGAAGGAAAAATACAGAAAAAGTAGATAAGAAAAGAATTAAAAAATAAAAAAAATGAAAAAGAGAAAAATAAAAAAGGGGAATAAAAAACAGGAAAGACACACAAAAGAAAAATAGATAGAAAGAGAAAGAAAGAAAAAGGTAAAAAAAGTTGATAGTAATATAAAAATAAATAAGGGAAAAAAAGAAGATAAAGAAAAATATATTTATACATAAACAGAAAATATATAAAAAAAGGGAAAAAACAAAAAACTTTTAAATATTTAGTTAACAAAAATGTTATATTTATAAAAAGAAAAATTAGATGGAAAAAGATAAAAAAAAAAAAAGAAAGAAAAAAAAGTTAAAACAGTTGAAAACAGAAAAAACAAAATAAAGAGAAAAAAAGAAAAAGAAAATTAATATTAAAAGAAAAAAAAAGATAAACAGAAAAAAAATGAAAAAGAAAATTAAATAGAAAAAACAGGAGAAAAAAAAGAAAGAAGGATAAATAGGGAAAAAGTAGGTAAGAAAAGAATTAAAAAATAGAAAAACGGAAAAAAATGAAAAAGAGAAAAATAAAAAAGGGGAATAAAAAACAGGAAAAATACACAAAAAGAAAAATAGAGATAGAAATAGAAATAAAGAAAAAGGTAAAAAGTAAAAAAACACTAAAATGAAAAATTCAAAAAATTGAAAAAAATTGAAAAAATAAAAAACAGCAAAAAATGTCAAAAAAATTGTAAAAAGAAAATAAAAAACAGGAAAAAGATAAAAATAAAGAAAATAAGATAGAAAGAGAAGGAAAGAAAAAGGAGGGAAAAAAAAGAAGATTACAAAATATATAGATAGATAGAAACAACAGGAAAAATAGGAAAAACAGTAAAAAGGAGATAAGTATAAAAAAATAAATCAGGGAAAAGGGAATAAATTAAGATAATATAAAATATATTTATATATAAAAATACAAAATACAAAATACAAAAGAGAAAAGAGAAAAAACTAAAAAACAACAAAATTGAAAAAATCAAAAATTAGAAGAAAAAAAAGGAAAAAGAAAAAAAAAAAGTGAGAGAGAGAAAAAAATGTCAAAAAATTATTTTAAAAATAGAAAAAAATAAATAAAAAAATAAAGAAAAAAAAACAAAAAGAAAAAGAAAATTAAAACCGAAAAAAGATAAACCGAAAAAAATGAAATATTAAATTAAATCGAAAAAACAGAAGAAAAAAAAGGAAAGAAGGAAAAATACGGAAAAAGTAGATAAGAAAAGAATTAAAAAATAAAAAAAATTAAACAAAAACAAATGAAAAAGAGGAATAAAAAACAGGAAAGACACACAAAAGAAAAGAAGACAGAAAGAGAAAGAAATAAAAAGGTAAAAAAAGAAAATATAACAAAATATATAGATAGACAGATAAAAAAAACAGAAAAAATATTTAAAAAGTAGTAAAAGCCGTAAAAAATAAGAAAAAAAGTTGATAAACAAATAAATAAGGGAAAAAAGAAAAAAAATAAGATAACATAAATATATTTATATATAAAAAGAAAAAGAAAAAAAAAAAAAAAGAAAAAAAAACTATAGAATGAAAAATTCAAAAACTAGAAAAAAAGGAAAAATAAAATAAAAAAAGGGCAAAAAACGTCAAAAAATAATAAAAAGAAAATAAATAAAACACACACACAAAAAAAAAGAAAAATAGATAGAAAGAGAAAGAAAGAAAAAGGTGAAAAAAAAGAAGATAACAAAATATATGGATAGATAGAAAAAATAGATAAAAAATAGTGAAAACATTAAAAAAATCAGAAAAAAGTAGATAAGAATAAAAAATAAATAAGGGAAAAGGGAAAAAATAAGGTAACGTAAAATATATTTATATATAAAAAAATTAAAAATAAAAAACAGTAAAGAGTAAAAAACAACTAAATTGAAAAAATCAAAAATTAGAAAAAAAAGAAAAAGAAAATAAAAAGAGCAAAAAACATCAAAAGATTATAAAAAGAAAAACAAAGAAAAAGAAAAAACATAAAGAAAATTAAGCAAAAAAGTAAAAAAAAAAAAAGATAAATAAAAAAATTGAAAAATGAAATTAAAAGAAATAGAAAAAGCTAACACATAAAATATATTTATTATATATAAAAAGAAAAAGTAGAAAATAGTTAAAAACGAGAAAATAGAAAATTGAAAAAAAAGATAACAAAAATACATTTATATAATAAATATAAAAAAAAACGGAGAAAAGAAGGGAAAAAAATGTTAAAAAATTAAAATAAAAAATGAAATAAAAAATAAAGAAAAAGTAAATTAAAACATTTAAAAAAGAGAAAGAAGGGAAAAAAAAGTAGATTAAACATGAAATATATTTATATATATAAAACAGAAAAAGTTAAAAAAACAGTTAAAAAATAAAAATAAAAAGGAAAATACAAAAATAAAGAGAAAATAAATATTAAAAAAAGAAAAACAAAGAAAAACATAAAAAATAAAGAAAATTAAATAAAACTGAAACACGAAATTAAAACAAAAAAGATAAATAGAAAAAATGAAAAATGATATAAAAAAAAAAGAAGAAGAAGTAAAAATCTTATTTATATATAAACAGAAAAATGAAAAAATAGTAAAAAAATGTGAAAATAGGAAATTAAAAAAAGGAAAACAAAGATAACAAAAAACACATTTATATGTAAAAAGAAAAAAACAATAAACCGAGAAAAGAAGGAAAAAATAATGTTAAAAAATATAGAAAAATAAAAAATTCTGAAAAAAGAAAAGAAAAAGGAAATTAAAACATATAAAAGGGAAAGAAGTGGAAAAAAGTAGATAAAAATAAAACATGAAAGAAAAGAAGATAACATAAAATATTTAAAAAAAGAAAAATAAACTTAAGGAAAAAGAAAAAAGTTAAAAACAGTTAAAAAAAAAAAAAAAGGAAAAAGAAAAAGATAACAAAAATTACATTTATGTAAGAAAAATTAAAACAATGTAAGAAAAAAAAGAAAATTTAAACAGAAAAAGAAAGAGAAAAGAAAAACAAAGAAAAACATGAAAAAATTAAAACCATAAAGAAGGAAAAAGGGAAAAAAAGAAGATAAAGAAAAATATATTTATATATAAACATAAAAAATAAAAAAGGGAAAAAAACAAAAAAACAGTTAAATATTTAGATAACAAAAATGTTATATTTATAAAAAGAAAAATTAGATGGAAAAAAGGTAAAAAAAGAAGAAAAAAAGTTAAAACAGTTGAAAACAGAAAAAACAAAATGAAGAGAAAAAAAGAAAAAGAAAATTAAAATTAAAACAAAAAAAAGATAAACAGAAAGAAAGAGAAAGAAAGAAAAAGGTAAAAAAATATATAGATAAATAAAAAAAACAGAAAAAATATATAAAAAAGAGTAAAAAGAGTAACGTAGAAAAAAGTAGATAAGAATAAAAAAATAAATAAAGGAAAAGGGAAAAAAATAAGTTAACATAAAATATATTTATATATAAAAATCAAAAATAAAAAACAGAAAAAAGTAAAAAGTAAAAAACAACTAAAATGAAAAATTCAAAAATTAGATAAAAAAGGAAAAAGAAAATTAAAAAAGGGCAAAAAACATAAAAAAAAATTGTAAAAAGAAAATAAAAAACAGGAAAAACACACAAAAAAGAATAATAGATAGAAAGAAAAAGAAAGAAAAAGGTGAAAAAAGAAGATAACAAAATATATACATAGATAGAAAAAACAGAAAAAATAGATAAAAAATTGTAAAAGTAGTAAAAATCAGAAAAAAGTAGATAAGAATAAAAAAAATAAGGGAAAAGGGAAAAAAAATAAGATAACGTAAAATATATTTATATATAAAAATAAAAAGTAAAAAACAACTAAATTGAAAAAATCAAAAATTAGTAAAAAAGGAAAAAGAAAATAAAAAAATTAACAAACAGCAAAAAACAAAGATAACTAAAAATATATATATATATAAAAGCAAAAATAAAGATAAAAAAAAAACAGGAAAAAAAACATGAGTAAAGAAAACATAAAAAGCAGGAAAAAAATAAAAATTACAAAACAGGGAAAAAAGATAAAAACATGAAAAAACTATAAAAGCAGAAAAAAGAATAAAAAAAAAAGTTCGAAAAACATAGAAAGAATAAAAAGTTCGAAAAATGAATAA
>BRYE01000003.1:1743836-1761336 GCA_030159115.1 Actinidia arguta var. hypoleuca
TATATTTTTTGTTATCTTATTTTTTCTTTCTTTTTTTCCCTTTCTTTTTATATATTTTTTTTGTTATCTTATTTTTTCTTTCTTTTTATATAGATTTTTTGTTTTTTCTTCTATTTTTATCAAATTTTTTTATATTTTTTTCCTGTTTTCCTTTTTTCTTTATATCTACTTTTTTTCCTTTTAATTTTTTTTATTCTGTTTTTTCGTCTATTGAACCTCCCCCCCTTTTTTTATATCTTTTTTCTCTTTTTCTAATTTTCTTTTCCTTTTTTTTTAATTTTTTCTTACTGTTTTTTTTTCTTCTATTTTTTTCCTACTTTTTTCGATTTTTTTCTGCTGTTATTTATTTTTTCTGTTTATATATATATTTTCTTTGTTATACTTTTTTCCCTACTTTCTTCATTTTTTTTGTTTTTCATTTCCTTTTTATTTTTATTTTTATTTTTTCTACTTTTTTCTGTATATATATATATATGTGTGTGTTTTAGTATCCTTTATTGTTCTTTTTTATTTTATTTTCATTTTTCTTCTTATATATAAAATTTATATTTTTATCTTATTTTTCCCCTTTTTTTCCTTATTATTTATTATATTTTATTTTTATCTACTTTTTAAACATTTTTCCCTTTCTTTTTATGCTTTTAATTTCCTTTTCTTTTTCTTTTTTTTTCTTTATTCAATTTACATATAAATATATATTTTTTATCTTCACTTTTTTCTGCCACTTTTTTTAATTTTATTTTTTATCTCTTTATTCTTTTTCTATAAGTTTTTTAATTTTTTAACCGTTTTTTTTTTCTCTTTTTTTTTCTTCCGTTTTTGTTATCTTCTTTTTTATTTTTCTATTTTTCATTTTCCTTTATTATAATATTTTATTTTATTCTTCTGTTTTTCTTCTATTTTAATCTCTTTTTTCCTTGATATTTTTGTTTTTTAATTTCTTTTTTCCATCTTTATTTTTTGTTAATGTGTTTTTACTTTTTTATTTTTATTTTTTTCTATTTTTTTCTACTTTATTTTTTTTTGTGTGTGTGTTATATATATTTTATGGTATCTACTTTTTCTTATGTTTTTTTTTTATTGTTTTTCTTTTTTCTTTTTTCTTCTTCTTTTAAACTTTTTCTATTTTTCTATTTTGTTTCAGTTTTCTGTTTTCAGTTTTTTTATTTTTTATTTTCTATTTCTGTTTCTATTTTCTTTTTTCAGTTCATATTTCTTTTTTCAGTTTCTGTTTCTGTTTTTAATTTTTTTTCTGTTTATATTTCTATTTTTTTTAGGTTCTATTTCTATTTTCTGATTTTAGTTTATATTTCAATTTTGAGCTTCGATTTTGTTTTCTATTTTTCTTTTATTTTTTTCTTTTTAATTTCTCTTTTTCTTTTTGTCTTTTTCTTTTTAATTTTTTTTCATTTTCAATTCTGTTTCTAATTTTTATTTTTGTTTTCTATATTTATTTATGGTTTCTATTTGTATTTTTTTCTATTTTTTTAATTTCTATTCCGACTTCTATTTTTATTTTATATTTCTATTTCTATTTCTATTTTTCTTATTCTATTATTCCTATTCCTATTTTCAATTTCAATTTCTTTTTTTTTTATGTTTTTTTTTCTTTTTCCTTATCCCAACTTTTTTTTATCTTTCTTCTTTTTTTAAATGTTTTATCTATTTTAAACTCTTTTTTTGTTTTTAATTTTGTTTTTTCAATTTTTTTATTTTCCTCTTTTTCCTATTCTCATCTACTTTTCCCTTTTTTCTTTTTTTCAATTTTTTAACTATTTTTTTTTGCCATGTTTTTTATCCCCTTTTTTCTGTGTTAATCTACTTTTTCTGTGTGTTTTTTCCCTTTTCCTTTCTTTTTTCTTACTCTCTTTTTAATGTTTTTATTTCTATTTTTTTCCTGTTTTTATCTACTTTTCCTTTTTTCCCATACTAATTTTAATTTTTTTCTGTTTTTCCTTTTGTTTTAATCTATTTTTTCCATCTTTCTGTTTTTAATTTCTTTTTTTTCCTGATTTACATAATTTTTGTGTATATATATTTTTTTTGTTATCTACATTTTTTTCCTTCTTTTTTTATTGTTTTTTTTCCCTTTTTCTATTTATTTTAATTTTTTTCTATTTTTTTATTTTTTAATCTACTTTCTTTCTTTATTCTTTATTTTTTTATTTCATTTTTCTCTTTTTCTTTCAAGTTTTTCTCTCTTTTTTCTATTATTTTCCGTTTATATATGTTTTGTTGTCTTCATTTTTTTTTTATTTTTTTCTACTTCTTTTTTCTTTTTTCAGTTATCCTTTTTTAAATTCTTTTGTTTACTTTTCTTCATTTTTTCTATTTTTAATTTCCTTTTTCTTTTTGTTTTTCTATTTCTTTTTTTACTGTTTTTAATTCTTTAACTATTTTTTTAAACATTTTTTCTTATTTTTTCTGTTTATATATAAAAATTTTCCCCACACTTTTCTCAATTTTATTTTTTATTTTTTCTATTTTTATCTACTTTTTCTTAGTTCCTGTTTTTATCTCCTTATTCTTTTTCTTTTTTCTTTATGTTTTAATTTTGTAACTATTTCTTTTTTTACTTTTTTCTTCCTTTTTTTCTGTTTGTATGCAAATTTATTTTTTTGTTATCTTCTTTTTTTCTTTTTTTCTTAAGTTTTTTTCCCAGTTTTTATTTTTTATTTTTCTTCTGTTTTTTCTTCTTTTTTTTGGTTTTTATTTATAATTTCTTTTTTCTTTTTTTTTTCTATTTCTTTTAATTTCTGAACTATTTTTTTACTTTTCGTCTTCTTGTTTCTGTTATTTTCTCCTTTTTTATGTTTTGCTATCTTCTTTTTTCCTATTTTTTATTCCCTATTTTTATTGTCTTTTTATGTACTTTTATTTTCTTTTTCAAATTTTGTCTTCTATTTTTATCTGATTTTTTCTTTTTATCTATTTTATGTATTGCTTGCTCAGATTTTCTTTTTATCTACTTTTCTTTTATTTGATTTTTAAACTATTTTTATCTATTTTATCTGTTTATATCTATATTTTTTGTTATCTTCTTTTTTTTCTTCTATTTTTATCTTCTATTTTTATCAACTTTCTTCTGTTTTTCACTTCCCCCCTTTTTTTTATCTCTTTTTTCTGTTTTTTCCTATTTTTTCTGATTTTCTGTTCGTTTAATTTTCTTTTCCTTTTTTAATTTTTTCTTACTGTTTTTTTCTTCTATTTTTTCCTACTTTTTTCTGCTGTTATTTATTTTTATATATTCTTAGTTATACTTCTTTTATTTTTTAATATTTTTTTTTCTTTTTCCACTTTTTTTTATCTCTTTTTTCTATTTTTTCTGATTTTCTGTTCGTTTAATTTTCTTTTCCTTTTTTAATTTTTTCTTACTGTTTTTTTCTTCTATTTTTTCCTACTTTTTTCTGCTGTTATTTATTTTTATATATTCTTAGTTATACTTCTTTTATTTTTTAATATTTTTTTTTCTTTTTCCACTTTTTTTTATCTCTTTTTTCTATTTTTTCTGATTTTCTGTTCGTTTAATTTTCTTTTCCTTTTTTAATTTTTTCTTACTGTTTTTTTCATCTATTTTTTCCTACTTTTTTCTGCTGTTATTTATTTTTATATATTCTTAGTTATACTTCTTTTATTTTTTAATATTTTTTTTTTCTTTTTCCACTTTTTTTTATCTCTTTTTTCTATTTTTTCTGATTTTCTGTTCGTTTAATTTTCTTTTCCTTTTTTAAATTTTTCTTACTGTTTTTTTCTTCTATTTTTTCCTACTTTTTTCTGCTGTTATTTATTTTTATATATTCTTTGTTATATACTTCTTTTATTTTTTAATATTTTTTTTTCCTTTTTCCACTTTTTTTTTCTTTTTCTTTTATCTTTTTTTCTTCTTTTTTATTGTTTTTTCTATTTTTCTCTTTTTTTTCATTTTTGATTTTTTAAATTTCTGATCTGCCTCTTCTTTTTTTTTTTTTTTTTATCTACTTTTCCCTTTTTATTTTTATTTTTTAACTATTTAATTTTTTATTTCTTTTTTATTTCTTTTTATCTATTTTTTATGTTGTTATAACTTTTTTTGTCCTGTTTTTATTTCTTTTTCTGTTTTTTCCTGTTTCCTGTTTCAATTTTATTTCTTTTTTCTGTTTTTAAATACTCTTTTTCTGATTTTTTTAATCTATTTTTTCTCTCTATCTTTCTTTTTTTTTTTTATTATCTTTATATACCTTTTTATTCTGTTTTTTGCCCTGTTTTAATTTTTTCCCTGTTTTTTCTTATTTTCTCAAATTTTCCTGTTTATCTTTTTTTTTTTTGTTTATTTATATATATTGATATCTTTTTTTCTATTGTTATTTTGTTTTTCCCTTTTAACCGTTTCTATTTCTTTTTTCCTTTATTTTTTTCTTTTTCTAAGTTTTAATTATTTTTTCCCTTTTTTTTATACCCTGTTTTTATTTTTTTCTGTTTTTCTTTGTTTTACGTGTTTTTTGTTTTTTATGTTTTATTTATTTTTCAATTTTTATCAGTTTTACTTTGTTTAATATTTTTTTTCCTTCATTTTATCACTTTTTTTTTCATTTTTTTTTCTGTTTTTCGCTTTTTTATTTGTATATTTTTAATTGTTTTTATCTATTTTTGTATTGCTTACTTGTTTTGATTTTTGATTTTTAATTATTTTTCATTTTTTTATTTTTTTGCCCGTTTCTATCTACTCTTTTTTGTTTTTAATTTCCTTTTTATTTTTTTACAGGTTTTAAATTTTTTCTGTTTTCACTATTTTTTCACTCTTTTGTTTACTTTTTTTCTTCTTTTCTTTCCTTTTTTCTGTTTTTATCTATTCTTTACAATTTTATCCAGTTTCATATCTTTTTTTCCGTTGTTTTTCATTTTTTACTGTTTTTCTTTTTTTTGTGTGTGAGTTTTATTTATTTATTAACTGTGTTTTCTTTTTTTCACAGTTTTTGGGTTATCTTCTTTTTTCCCTGTCTTTACTTTTTTCTTGTAATCTATTTTCCACTGTTTTTTACTTTTTTTCAGTTCTTATCTACTTTTTCTGTTTTTTATTTTGTAAGTTTGTTTTTCTTGTTCGTCATTTTTTCATTTCTGAACTGTTTTTTTCTTCTTTTTCTGTTTTAATCTACTTTTTATGTTTATATATGTTTTATTTTATTTTATTTTATTTTTTTCTTTCTCTTTTTCTTTTTTCTCTGTTTTTTTTTCAAGTTTTTTACCCTGTTTGTTTTTCTACTTTAATTATTGTTATTTCTTTTTGTCTTCTATTTTTTTAACATTTTTCCAATCTTGTTTCCGTTTTTTATTTTCTGTTTATATAGAAATGTATTTTTGTTATCGTTTTAACATATAAATTTATTTTTCCTATGTTTTTTTTCTATTTTTTCATTTTTAAGTGTATTTTACTTTTTTCATTTTTTATATAAATATATTTTTTCTGCTTTTCTCAATGTTTTTCGTTGTTTTACTTTTTTTGCTTTTTGTTTTTAATTTTTAACCTTTTTCATTTTTTATTGTTTTTTGCTTTTTTCTGTTTTTAAATTTTCAACTGTTTTTTGGTTGAACTGTTTTCATCTTCTTTTTTTCCCCTTTTCCCTTCCTTCTCTTTTTATATGTTTTTTTTCTTGTTATTCTTTTTTCCAGGTTTTTTATTCCCTGTTTTAATTTTTAATTTTTAATTTCTTATCTACTTTTTTCCTATTTTTTTCTGTTTTTTTTCTGTTTTTCTTTTTTTTTTTTCACTTTTCATTCCCTGTTTTTATTTTAAGCTCTTTTTTTAGTTTTTCAATTTTTAACTGTTTTTGTTTTTTTTTTATTTGTAAATTTTTAACTGTTTTTATTTTTCCCCCATTCTATCAATTTTTTTCTGTTTTCTCCATTTTTTACTTCTTTTGTTTGCTTTTTTTATTCTTATTTTCTTCCCCTTTTTCTGTTTTTATCTATTTTTTACAATTTTATCCTTTTTAATATTTTCTTCCCCTTTTCCATTTTTTACTGTTTTCTTTTTTTTTTTTCAATTTTTTTTGGTTATATTCTTTTTTTCCTTTTTCCTCTTTTTTTGACTGTCTTTTTATTTCCCTGTTTTTATATTTTTATTTTTATCTACTTTTTTTTCTTCATTTTCCTCTGTTTTTTCCTCTTTTTTAAAATAATTTTATCTACTTTTTCTGTTTTTTTCTTATTATATATATTTTATTTTCTTCATCATTTTTTTCTCTATTTTTTCCTGTTTTTATCTACTTTAACTGTTGTTATTTCTTCTTTTTTTTCTCTATTTTTTCTTGTTTTTATCTACTTTAACTGCTGTTATTTCTTTTTTTCTTATATTTTTATCTATCTATCTATCTATCTATCTATCTATCTATCTATCTATATACTTTTTCCTGTTTATTCCTTTTTCTGATTTGTTTTATTTTTTATCTATTTTTTCTCTCTATCATTCTCATTTTTAACCTTTTATATACTTTTGATTCTCTTTTTGGGCCTGTTTAAAATTTTTTTCCTGTTTTTTCTTATTTTTTATTTTGTTCCTGTTATATCTTTTTTTGTTTATATATTTATAGATATTTTTTTTCTATTTTTGTTTTCCCCCCTTTTTTCTGTTTTTAATTTTTAATTGTTTCTATTTCTTTTTTCCTTTATTTTTCTATTTTTCTACGTTTTAATTATTTTCCCCTTTTTTTCTGTTTTTCTTTGTTTTATGTGTTTTTTGTTTTTTATTGCTTTATTTTATTTTTCAACTTTGAACTGTTTTACTTTGTTTAATTATATATATATATATATATATATATATATATATATATATATATTCTATATATTCTTTGTTATACTTCTTTTTCGTTTTTTTTATATTTTTTTTTCTTCCTTTTTTCCCTATTTTTTTTTTCTTTTTTTCTTTTTTTTTTTCTATTTCTCTTTTTTTCATTTTTTTAAAATTTCCGATCTAACTCTTCTTCTTCTTTTTTCCTTCTTTTTTTGGTTATATCTACTTTTCCCTTTTTTCCGTATGTGTTATATTTTTCCTCTTTTTATCTTTTTTTGTCCTATTTTTATTTCTTTTTTTTGTTTTAATATACCTTTTCTTTCTTTCTTTTTCTTTTTCTTTTTTCTTACTGTCTTTTTATTTTTCTTATTTTTTCTGTGTATAGACATTGTTATGTTCTTTATTTCTTTTTATCTACTTTTTATATCTTTTTCTTGTCTGTTTTTATCTTTTTTGCCTTTTAGTAATGTCTTTTTTCTGTATTTATCTACTTTTTTTTAATGTTTTTTCTACTTTTCTTTCTTTTTTAAATTTCAATTTTTTCCATACTCATTTTAAATTTTTTCTTTTTTGCTTCTGTGTTAATCTCTTTTTTTCCATACTCATTTAAATTTTTTCCTTTTTTCCTTCTTTTTTAATATCTTTTTTTCATACTTAATTTTTTTTTTTCTATTTTAATCTCTTTTTTATGTTTTTTTTTTAATTTTCTTTTTCTCTCTTTTTTTTCTTTTCAAGTTTTTCTTTTTGCTTACTTTCTTTTTACTGTTTTATTCTTTTTTAATTTCCTTTTTCTTTTTTTTTATTATCTTTTTTTTTTTTTTCTATTTTACAAACTTTTTCTGTTTTTTTTTCCCCTCTTTTTTTGGCATCTTTTTCTGGTTTTCTTTTACTTTTTTTCTTGTGTTTATCTCATTTTTTATTTTCTTTAATTTCCTTCCTCTTTTTTTAAATTTTTTTAATATCTTTTTTCTATTTTTTTTCTGTATTTTCCCTTTTTTCTGTATTTTCTACTTTTTATATATATATATTTTTTATTTTTTCCTTTATCCCTAATTTTTTTCTCTTTTTTTTTAATATTTTTTATATTTTAAACTCTTTTTTTAATTTTTTTGTTTTTAATTTCAATTTTTTCCTTATTTCTCTTGTTTTTCCTCTTTTTTTCTGTCCTTATCCACTCTTCCCTTTACTTATTTATTTATTTTTTTTTGCCATGCTTTTATCCTTTTTTCTGTTTTAATCTACTTTTTCTGTTTAGTTTTTTTGTTTATTTTCCTTTTTCTTTCTTTTCTTTTTTCTTACTCTCTTTTATAATTTACTTTTTTTGTGTGTGTATATATATTTTTTGTTATCTACTTTTTTTCTTTTTCTTTTGTTTTTTATTATTTATATTTTTTCTTTTCTCTACTTATTTTAATTTTCTCTTCTATTTTAATCTACTTTTTCTGTATTTTTATTTTTTTAATTTCCTTTTTCTCTACTTTATTCTTCATTTTCCTCTGTTTTTTTACTTTTTTTCTTAATTTTATCTACTTTTTTTTTTAATTTTGTTTTTCTTTTTAGTCATTTTTCTAGTTTTTTCTTATATTTTCTCTTTATATATATATATATATATTTTTTATTTTCTTCTTTGTTTTCTTTTTCTTTTTTCCTGTTTTTATCTACTTTAACTTGTTATTTCTTTTTTTCTTATATTTTTATCTATCCTATCTATCTATACTTTTTCCTGTTTTAGATTTATTTCTGTTTTCTGTTTTTAATACCCTTTTTCTGATTTGTTTTATTTTTTTATCTGTTTTTTCTCTCTGTCATTCTTTTTTTATCTTTATGTACTTTTCTATTCTGTTTTTGGCCCTGTTTTTTTTTTCTTCTGTTTTTCTTTGTTTTACGTGTTTTTTGTTTTTTATGTTTTATTTATTTTTCAATTTTTAACTGTTTTAGTTTGTTTAATTATTTTTTCTTTTTCTTTTTCTTTTTGAACTGTTTTTTTACAGATTTTATCTATTTTTGCTTTTTAGATATATAATTTTTTCAATTTTTCTTTCTTTCATGTTTTTTTTCTTCTCTTTTTCATTTTTTATGATCCTCTTTGTTTTACATTTTTTATGATTCTCTTTATTGTTTTTATTTTCTTTTACTTTTTTCCATACTTACTTTAAATTTTTTCTGTTTTTTTGTTTTTAATTTCTTTTTGCTTTTTTTTTTTCCCCTTGTTTCCCTGTTTTATTTTTTGTTGTTTTATATACCTTTCTTCTTCTTCTTCTTCTTCTTCTTCTTCTTCTTCTTCTTCTTCTTCTTCTTTCCTGTTTTAATTTTTAATTTTTTATCTACTATTTTCCTATTTTTTCTTTTTTTCTGATTTTTGGATATTTTTTTCTTTTTTCTTTTTCCCTTTTTCATTCCCTGGTTTTATTTTCATTTTATTTTCCTGTCTTCTTTTATGATCCACTTTGTTTCCACTTTTTCCTCTTTTTTTCCTGTCTTCTTATTTCCCTGTTTTTATTTTTCTTAATTTTCCTCTGTTTTTTCTTTTTAAAAATTTTCCCCCTAATTTTTCTGTTTTTTTCCTATTTTTTCAGTTTATATATATTTTATTTTCTTCATCTTTTTTTGTCTCAATTTTTTCCTGTTATTCTCATTTATTTTTAATTTCATTTTTCTTTTTAATTTTTTTTTTTTTTCTGTTTTTCTTTCTTTATTTTAAATTGTTTGAACTGTTTTCCTTTTTATTTCTATTTTTAATTCTTTAATTGATTCTTTTACATTTTTTTATTTTTTTCCTTCTTTTTCCCTTTTTTTATTCCCTGTTTTTATTTTTTATTTTTTTCTTTGTTTTACTGCTTTTTTTCTGTTTTTCTTGTTTTATTAATTTTGCTTTTTTCTTTTTATCTCTTTTTCCCCCCCTTTTTAATTTCATATTTTTTCATATTTTAAATGAATTTTAATTTTTCTGTTTATATGTAAATATATTTTATGTTATTTTCTTTTTTCCCTCATTTTTTTATTTAGATATATATATATATATATTTTTGTTATCTTCTTTTTTTTCTCTTTTTCCTTCTTTCCTTTTTTAAAATTTTTTTTATCTATTTTTTTCTAATTCTTATTTGTTTTTTTTTCTGGTTTTTCCGTTTCCCTTTTTCCGTCTCTCCTGTTTTTTTTTATGTTCTTTTTTTTTGAATTTCCATTTCCATTTTCTTTTTCTTTGTTAATTTGTTTTAACATTTTTTACTGTTTCATTTTATATATAAATATAATTTTTTTTTCCTTTTCTTAATTTTTTTTATATTTCTTCTTTTTTAACTGTTTTTAACTTTTTTCTGTTTATATATAAATATATTTTATATGATCTTCTTTTTCTTAAAGTTTTATTTTTATCTATTTTTTTTTCCGTCTTTCTGTTTTTATATGTTTTCATTTCCTTTTTCTTCTCTTTTTCCTGTAGTTTTTAATTTTTTAATATTTTTTTAACATTTTTATTTCTTCCTTTTTTTTCATTTTTCATTTTTATCTCATTATCTTTTTTTTTGTTTTAATTTTAATTTTCTGTTTCTTTTTTTCTCTTTGTTTTGTTTTTTCTGTTTTCAATTGTTTTAACTTTTTTTTCTTCTTTTTTTTTTACCTTTTTTCCATCTAATTTTTCTTTTTATAAATATAACATTTTTGTTATCTAATTATTTAACTGTTTTTTGTTTTTTCCCCTTTTTTATATTTTCTGTTCATATATAAATATATTTTTCTTTATCTTCTTTTTTTACCTTTTTTCTTACTGTTTGTTTCCTTCTATTGTTTTCTTATATATATATATATATATATATATATATATATATATATATATATAATTTTTGTTTTAACATTTTTTACTGTTTCATTTTATATATAAATATAACTTTTTTTTTCCTTTTCTTAATTTTTTTTATATTTCTTCTTTTTTAACTGTTTTTAACTTTGTTCTGTTTATATATAAATATATTTTATATTACCTTCTTTTTCTTAATGTTTTATTTTTATCTAATTTTGTCTCCGTCTTTCTATTTTTATATGTTTTAATTTCCTTTTTCTTCTCTTTTTCCTCTAATTTTTAGTTTTTTAATATTTTTTTAACATTTTTATTTCTTCTTTTTTTTTCGTTTATTGTTTTTATTGTTTATATATAAATGTATTTTTGTTATCTTTTTTTTTCTATTTTCTATTTTCTCATTTTAACTATTTTTTACTTTTTCTGTTTATATATAAATATATTTTATGTTACCTTCCTTTTTTTTCATTTTTTTTTATTTTTCTTTGTTTTTAGATTTTCTTTTTCCTTTTTTTATTCAAATTTTTGATTTTTTTAATTTAGTTGTTTTTTAGTTTTTTCTGTTTTTTATTTTTTATTTTTATATTTAAATATATTTTATGTTATCTTATTTTTTTATACTTATCTCCTTTTTTCTGATTTTTTTTCTGTTTTTACTATTTTTTCTGTTTTTTCTATCTATCTATATATTTTGTAATCTTCTTTTGTTTTTCTCCATTTTCTTTCCTTCTCTTTCTATTTTATTTTCTTATTTTTATGTTTTTCCTTTTTTTTATGTTCTTTTTACAATTTTTTTGACATTTTTGTCCCTTTTTTATTTCCTTTTTCCTTTTTTTTTTTTCTAATTTTTGAATTTTTTATTTCAGTGTTTTTTTACTTTTTACTTTTCTCTGTTTTTTTATATTTTATTTTTATATATAGATATATTTTATGTTATCTTATTTTTTTTCTCTTTTCGTTTTTCCTTTTTAAAATATTTTTTTTGTTTTTTTTATCTATCTATCTATCTATATTTTTTTACCTTTTTCTTTATTTCTCTTTCTATCTATTTTTCTTTTTTGTGTGTTATTCCTGTTTTTTATTCCCCTTTTTTCTTTTTCTCTTTTTCATTTTTTTCCGTTTTTCTATTTTTTTATTCTTTTCTTACCTACTTTTTCCCAATTAATCCTTCTTTCTTTCTTCTTTTCTTCTGTTTTTTTGTTTTTAATTTTATTTTTCATTTTTTTCTGTTTATCTTTTTTTGTTTTAATTTTAATTTAATTTTTATTTTTTTCTCATTGTTTTGTTTTTTCTGTTTTCAACTGTTTTCTTCTTTTTTTACCTTTTTTCCATCTAGTTTTTCTTTTTATAAATATAACATCTTTTTATCTAAATATTTAACTGTTTTTTGCTTTTTCCCCTTTTTTATATTTTCTGTTTATATATAAATATTTTTTTCTTTATCTTCTTTCTTTCCCTTTTTTCTTTTTTTCTTTTCTGTTTTAATTTTCTTTTTTAATTTTTTAAAATATTTATTATTGTTTCTGTTTATATATAAATGTATTTTTTGTTATTTTTTTTCCCTTTCTTATTTTTTTTCTTTTTTTAAAATTTTTTAACTTTTTTCTGTTTATATATAAATATTTTTATGTTATCTTCTTTTCTTTCATGTTTTATTTTTATCTACTTTTTTTCCCTTCTTTCTCTTTTAATATGTTTTAATTTCCTTTTTCTTTTCTTTTTTCTGTATTTTTTATTTTTCTATATTTTTTAACATTTTTTATTTTTTCATTCTTTTCTCCGTTTTTTGTTTTTTTCTTTTTACATATAAATGTGTTTTTTGTTATTTTTTTCCTTTTTTTTAATTACCTATTTTCTCATTTTTTACTATTTTTTCATTTTTCTGTTTATATATAAATAAATTTTTTATACAATTTTTCTATTTTTTCTATTTATCTTTTTGTTTTAATTTCATGTTTCAATTTTATTTAATTTTATTTATTTATTTTTTCTGTTTTTCATTGTTTTTTTTTAATATTTATTTTCTCTTTATTTTTGTAATTTCCATTTTATTTTTATTTTTTATGTCAGTTTGTTTTAATTGGCTTTTTCTTTATTTAATCGGTTTATATATAAATGTAATTTTTGTTTTCTACTTTTTTTCTTATTTTTTACTGCTTTTACTACTTTTTAAATATTTTTTGTTTTTTTTTATCCATCTATCTATCAATCTATCTATATATTTTTTTACCTTTTTCTTTCTTTCTCTCTCTCTCTATTTTTCTTTTTTTTTTTTCCTGTTTTTTATTCCCCTTTTTTATTTTTCTCTTTTTCCTTTTTTTTCTGTTTAATTTTTTTTCTATTTTTTTATTCTTTTCTTATCTACTTTTTTCGTATTTTTTCTTCTTTTTTTTTTTTTCTGTTTTTTCGATTTAATTTAATTTTTCATTTTTTCTGTTTATCTTTTTACGGTTTTAATTTTAATTTTAATTTTCTTTTTCTTTTTCTTTTTTTCTCTTTGTTTTGTTTATTCTGTTTTGAACCATTTTAACTTTTTTTTTTCTTCATTTTTTCCCTTTTTTCCATCTAATTTTTCTTTTTATAAATATAAAATTTTTGTTATGTAAATATTTAACTCTTTTTTTTTTTGTTTTTTTCCCTGTTTTTGTTATGTAAATATTTAATTTTACTTACTTTTTTTTAATTTGCTTTTTCTTTTTTTAATTTTTTAACATTTTTTACTGATTCTTTTTATACATAAATGTAACTTTTTTAAAATTCTCCTTATGTATGTATTTTTTTCTTCTTTTTCTATTCTTATCTACTCTTTTCTGTTTTTATTCCTTCCATTTTTTCTGTAATCCTTTTTATTATTTTTTCTATTTATGTATGTATTTTTTTCTATTTGTGTATAACTACTTTTTATTCTGTTTTTCTTCTGTTGGTATATATATTTTTTGTTATCTTCTTTTTTTTCTATTTTTATTTTTTCCCTATTTTTTAAATTTTTTTCTGCTTTTGCTTTTTCTTTGCTTCTATTTTTTTCTTTTTTTCCTTCCTTTTTTCTGTTAAATTTTTTTTTAAAAAAATTATCTACATTTTCCCTTATTTTAAAAAAAAAATTTAAAAGTTTTTTTTCCTGTTATTTTTTTATTTAATTTTTAATTTTTTTATTATTTTTGTTTATATATAAATATAATTTTTATTCTATTTTTTTTTATTTTTAACTGTTTTTCACTTTATTATTTTTATATATAAATATATTTTATGTTATCTTATTTTTTTCCCTTTTCCCAATTTTTTTTTAATTTTATCTACTTTTTTCCGTTTTTTTTGTTGTTTTTACTAATTTTTTTTTATCTTTTTTTTCCTTTTTCTTTTTTTCTCTTTCATTTTTTTCTCCTTTTTTCATATCTTTTCTTCATCTTTTCTTCTGTTTTTTTGTTTTTAATTTGTTTTTTTTTGTTTTTTTTTTAATTTTTAGTTTTAATTTCATTTTCATTTTTCTTTTTCATTTTTTTTTCTCTATTTGAAACTGTATTTTAATTTTTCTGCTTATATATTAATATATTTTATGTTATCTTCTTTTTTTCCTGTTTTATTTTTATCTATTGTTTTTTCTATTTTTTCTATTTAGAAATATATTTTTTGGTTATTTTCTTTTTTTTTTTTCTTTTTCTTTTTTCTGTTACTTTGTTTTAATTTTCTGTTTCTTTTTTTAATTTTTGTTAACATTTTTTTATTATTTCTGTTTATATATAAATGTCATTTTTATTATCTTTTTTATTTTTAACTGTTTTTTACTTTTTCTGTTTTTTATTCTTTTTTTATATATAAATATATTTTATGTTATCTTAATTTTTTCCCTTTTTATTTTTTTATTTTTATCTACTTTTTTCAGTTGTTTTTGTTGTTTTAATTATTTTTTATCTATTTATTCTGTTTGTGTATGTGTGTATATATATATTTTGTTATCTTTTTTTTTCCTTTTTCTTTTTTTTTTTCTCATTTTCATTTTTTTTCTTTTTTTCTTTTTTTTAATTTCATTTTTTTTTCTGTTTATCTTTTTTAGTTTTAATTTTATTTTCATTTATTTTTCTTTTTTTTCTCTCTATTTTAAATTGTATTTTACTTTTTCTGTTTATATATAAATATATTTTATGTTATCTTATTTTTTCCCTTTTTCCTTTTTTAATTTTTATCTACTTTTTCAGTTTTTTTTGCTGTTTTTTGTTTGTTTATGTATATTTGTTATTTTTTTTCCATTTCATTTTTTCCTCCTTTTCTACATTTTTCATATTTTTCTGTTTTTCTTCTTCTTTTCTTCTGTTTTTTTGTTTTTAATTTTATTTTTCATTTTTTTTATGTTTATCTTTTTAAGTTTTAATTTCATTTTCATTTTTATTTTTGTTTTTGTTTTTTTCTCTATTTTAAACTGTTTTAACTATTTTAAAAAAAATTCATGATGTTTTTTATTTATTTTTTCTATTTGTGTGTGTGTGTGTGTGTGTGTCTATATATATATATTAACTCCTTTTTATTCTGTTTTTCTTCTGTTGGTATATTGTTATCATCTTTTTTTACTATTTTTATTTTTTCCCTGTTTTTTATTTTTTTCCTTCTTCTTTTTTCTTTCTTTTTTTTTTTCTGTTTTAATTTTTTAACATTTTTTTCTATCTATCTATCTATCTATATTGTTATAAATTTATACTTTTGCTTCCTCTCTTCTTCTTCTTTTTTTTTTATATGAAAAGTAGTTTGGGCACTTAACTAAAAAAAGTGTAACAAGAACAAATTACAAAGTTTTTTTTGGTGAAAAATTAAGTGCATAAAATATTATGTACTCAATTTTTTTTACTCAAATAAAATATAATAAAAAAGTAAGGATTTGAGATGGCTCTAGAACTCTGTTTTGGATCCTCCCCGAATTCAATGAAGACGGATGGTCTACATTAAAAATGATCGAAATATAATTGTCCTTACTTAATACATGGGCATGGGCGGTTTATAATGAAAATGATACTTGCAGCTCAAATGAAAGTGATCTGATTTACGTGGCTATCGATATTTGATCAAGTTGATTTCTGTTTAATATGATCTCTTCGATAAATTTTATAAGATGAACGGTTTAAATTATCAATAATTTTAAAGTGAACTCAAATCAACCAATGTCTTTAAGTGTGTACAGTCAAAACAGCACAGGTTGTCTTGAGTCTTGACCTTGGGGCGTTCACACACAAAAAAAAAAATCAAACTAAAAACATGGGAAAATTTATACTTATGAGCATAAGGCAAAGGGTTTTTCTTTAAAACAGATTAGGTTTCAAAGGGTTTTATATATTTGTATATATGAAGTTAATATAGATATATAAACATGTATATGAAAAAATCATCAAAACAAAAATCTATATTTTGCAAATACAGATGATAGTTATCAAAATTGTTGCTTTGATCTCGATACAAATTAATCAATTGAAAACAAATAGAATAAAAAACTGATTTTTTCTTGTATTTTCTGCAGAAAAAAGGATTTCTTTTTCTACGTTTTATTTCCTTCAACCATTTTCATACTACACAAATTTTAAAAAGTTTATGTTTTTCTATTTAATTCCTACTTTTTCCACCACCTTTCATTCTAATCAAACTCAGCCACTTCACGTAAAATCTTTATTTAAAAAGGCAACCTCGCCAAGAAGATTTGGTGAGTAATGTCTTATCCCACAACAAGGATTTTATCTACTTGGGTAAGCTACATTTTTTTCCCTTAAAAACATTGAGTGATTCCCAATTTGCCACCTTAACTAATATTTTTTTTATTTTGCACCCTCAACTATGTAAATGAGTTAAGAAAGTGGTTTAGGGTTTGAAAAAATAGGTATGAGTCAGGGATGCTACATAGACACTACGTACGCACCATGTGTCAAAAAAGTAAAATTGACCTATTTTTCTAATTAGTCCTTAACCCTCTCTCTTGAGTTTTTTTTTTAAATATTACATTCGTCAAGATATTTTAAAAAAATAGATTCATTTTGCCTTTTTGAGAGCGCCTATGTGGTGGCATCCCTGACTCATACCCATTTTTTCAAACCTTAAACTATTTTCTTAACCCATTTACACACGTAAGGATGCAAAGTAGATAAATTTAATCATTAGTTAAGTAGGCAAATTAATAATCACTCAATAATTTAAGGGAGAAAAATATTATTTACCCAAGTCAATAAAATGTGATTGCAGCGTGACAAGGACCTTCTTCAATCAATTGTTTTTTCGTGTGGCGCCTCTTCATGTGGCGATTTCGTCATTTCAAATGGCAAAATAGATCCAAATTTTAATTTGCCTTATAAAATGATGAAATGAATCTATTTTTATAAAATATTTGAACGAACGGCCCAATAATTATTTTTTATTGAAGGTCCAAGGTAGGAAGGAAAAAAAAATGTGGGAACTACAAAGCCTCAACCTTCCATTCTATTAACAATAATTAAATGTGAGTAAAATAGATTTTGAAATTCAAATAAAAATTAACAAATAATGTTTAAATATAAAAAATATCTAAATTGATTTTATTTTTATTTTTTAGTGAACTTTTTCTCAAATTGAATAATTTTTTTATATTTTTGGATGTCTCTTGTCAAGAGTAGTTGAAAAAATATAAAATTTTGATCAAACGGTGAAAAAAAATCATTAAAAACAAAAAAAATTAAAAATTAAGAAAATAAAAAAATAAAAAAAATTAATACCCCAAATTGGGCCTTAATTGAACAACAGAAGCATATAAGACCAAATTGACATTTGATCTATAGTGTAAATGATTGATTGACATCATCTAGTGAATGGTGTAAAGTGAATTTTTGACTAAAGTTGTTAGAAAGGAAAGTTGTCAAAAACATACCGTTCCTAATTTATTATATATATATTTCACATGTTTTTTTCTTAAATTTATTAGAATTGTAAATAAC
>BRYE01000003.1:1783836-1793836 GCA_030159115.1 Actinidia arguta var. hypoleuca
AACAAGATGCATAAGCAGCATTTATGAAAATAATGTCGATAATTACAGAATCACGATTTTACAAAAAGATTGAACACAATGAACAGAACCTCAAAATCAACAAAAGATTGAACACAAGCAAACCGGCTAGAGGAGTTAATTGAAGTAAATGAGCCAAAACTCTTATCTGAAACCCTAAGAAGAAGCCGGAAAAGAGCGATCGAGGTAGAGATAGAAAGTGAGAGTTGGTGGTGTATTTATAAGGAGCGCACTTTGATATAGAGCCGTTATACTCGGCTTGGACCTCACGAAACCCTTTTTTATTTTATTTTTTTGAAAATAAGAAATAAGGAAACTTTTTCCAACCGCCTTGAGATGGAGATTGGGTTCAATTTTAGTGTTACGAAATTGGGTTTTGAGTTTTGAAATTCACAGGTTATGTTTGGTTGGCATTTTTTCAGTTAGTTTCGCAAACACTTTTCAGAAGTTGTATTCGAAAATAAAAATATTCATTATTTTTATATATTATTAATTTTTTGACATACTAAAAAAAAACTCGAACATATTTCAAAAAAAAATTTATGTGAAAATCTACCCGAGTGACTAGAGAGTGGCCAAGATTGGAAACATAAACAGGTTATAAAAACAGGGAAAAAAGAATAAAACATATAAAAAGAGAAAGAAGGGAAAAAAAAAAAGAAGATAACACAAAAAATATATATCGAAACAGAAATAATAGATAAAAACAGAAAAAAAAAACAATAAAACAAATAAAAACAGTTAAAAAATTAAAAAGAAAAAAGAAAGAAAAAGAAAGAAAAAGAGAAAAAGTGAAAAAAAGTGAAAAAAAAAAAAAAAACAGTTTCAAATAGAAAAAAATTAAAAAAAATGAAATTAAAACAAAAAAAAAGAAGAAATGAAGAGGAAAATCAGAAAAATAGTAAAAAAGTAGATACAAAATAAAAACATGGCATAAAGGAAGAACGAAAAGAAGAAAAAAATAGAAAAAACAATTGAAAAATTAAAAAGAAGGTAGATAAAAATTAAAAAAATTTATTTATAAACAGAAAAATTAGATAAAAATAAATAAATAAAAACAGTTCAAACAGTTTAAAATAGAAAAAAAATAAAACAAACTGAAAAAAGAAAGAAAATACAGAAAAATAAAAATTAAATTAAAACAAAAAAAGATAAATAGAAAAAAATGAAATTAAAAATAAAAAAATAAAAAAGAGATAAAAATAGGAAAAAAGAAAAAAAAAAGGGGGGGGGGGGGGGGGGAAAGGAAAACAGTCAAAAAAGAAAAAAAAAAAAAACTAGAGAAAAGGAGGAAAAAGGAAAACAATTAGATAGCAAAAAAAACTGTGTAAAAAACAACAACAGAAAAACAGGGGAAAAATAAAATATACAGACAAAGTAGAAAAAATCATAAAAAAGAGATAAAAAGTGGATAAAATAGTAAAAAAAAAACAGATAAGAAAGTTGATAATAAGAAAAAAGAATAAGAACAGGGAATAAAAAACAGGGAAAAAATATATAAAATTGAAGAAAATAACAAAATATGTATATAACATAAAAATAGAAAAAACAGAAAAAATAAAACAAAATTAAAAAATTAAAAAAATCGTAAAAAAAAAATTAGAAAAACAAGGGGGGGAAATGGAAAAAATACAAAGTAGAAAAAATCAGAAAAAAGAGATAAAAACAGGATAAAATAGTAAAAAACAGATAAGAAAGTTGATAAAAAGATAAAAGAATAAGAACAGGGAATAAAAAACAGGAAAAAAAATAGATAAAATTGAAGAAAATAACAAAATGTGTATATAACAGAAAAATAGAAAAAAACAGAAAAAATAAAACAAAGAAAAAAGAAGAAAAAAAGTAAAAATAAAATAACAAACAAAACAGCAGAAAGGTTTTCTGCTAAACAGTTCCGAACATGTGCCCAGCATGCCGGAAAATTAATCCTGAAGGAGAATTTGTTCTTGCCATTGACTAAAACAAAAGATAGTGAACTAGAAAAATAGTATACCTACATTCAGCCTTTTTGCAACAGCTAAAGGAAGGGAAATAGCTAGAAAAATAGAACAAAAACGAAGGAATAACAGTTAAAAAATTAAAAAAAGAGAAAAATAGAAAAAAAATTAAAACAGAAAAAAGTAGATAAAAATAAAAAACAGGAAAAATGGAACAAAAATAACAATATATATAGATATATATATAGATATATAAACAAATAGAAAATATAGGTACAAAAATGAAAAAAAAAACAGAAAAACAGAATTCAAAAATAGTTAAAAATTAAAAATAGAAAAAACAAGAAAAAGAGATAAAGTAGATAAAAGCAGGGAAAATAGAAGATAACCAGAAAAAGAAGAAGAAAATGGAAGAAAAAAGTAGATAAAAAAAAAGAATATATATATATATATATATATAACAGGAAAAAAAAAAAAGGAAAACAGAAAATGAAATGAAAAAAAAAACATAAAACCACATTAAATTAAAAAAAGAAAATAACGAAACATATATATATATATATATATATATATATTGACAAAAATAGGAAAAACGGAAAAATAGTTAAAAAATTGAAACATAAAAACCAAGGAAAATGAAAATTAAAACATTTAAAAAGTAAAAGAAAAAAAGTAGATAAAAAAGAAAAATTGGATAACAAAAAATATATTTATATATAAACAGAAAAACGGAAAAAAGAAGGAAAAAAACGGTTAAATATTTTAAAAAATAAAAAATGAAATAGATAAAAAAAAAAACAGCAAAAGGGACCTAAATCTCTACTTGTACAACTTTAGTATTACTATGCATACCCTAAGTTTTTTCATTAATTCTCTTTCCTTCTCAAGCTAACAAGGGATATAAATCCTTACCCTTTGTGTCTTAGTAGGTCTATTATCAATTCATTTAGGCAAATTGGCAATATTTCCTTCAAGACAAAATGGATATAGATTATTATTATTATTATTATATGGCCAACAATTAATGGCACTTAAGCCTTTGTGGTGAAGAAAAATAATTGTTCAAGTGAAATAAGCATACAAAAAAAATACTCAAAGTCTATCAACATAAAATTAGTTATTGAATTGCATGAGTAACACACTTTTATACACGCACACACTTATATCAAGCGCAATCTCTCTCTCTCTCTCTCTCTCTCTATCTATCTATCTATCTATCTATCTATATATATATATATATATATATATATATATATATATATATATATATATATATATATATATAAACCTAGCTTATGTCATACATTATATATAAATATAATTAAAAAACTATTTTGAATGTTTCAAGCGCCACACGCACACGCACACGCTTATATCATACATTATTTAAAAAACAATCATAATAGTAGCTAATATTTGGTATAGTAAAACTATATACTCCCTCTAGGGAAAAAAAGAAAACATGCAAAAAAAAAAAAAGAACAAGAAAAAATAGATAAAAACAGGAGAAAAGAAAAAGAAAAAGAAAAAATAGAGATAAAAAGAGAAGATAACAATATAAACATAAAAAATAGATAAGAAAGAAAAAAAGAAATAAAATCAGTTGAAAAATTAAAAAAAGGAAATAAAAACTGGGAAAAAACTAAAGAAAAGCAATAAAAATAAAAATACCGGAAAAAAAGAGTTTAAAATTAAAAAAACAAAAATGAAATTAAAAATAAAGAGAAAAAAATAAAAAATAAAATTGAAAACAAAAAAACAGAAGAAAGGAAGAAGAAAAAAAAATAGGAAAGATGTAGATAAAGAATAAAAATAAAACAGGGAATAAAGGAGATAAAAAAAAGAAGAAAAAAACAGTTGAAAAAATTCAAACAGAAAAAAAATAAAAACGGGGAATAAAAAACAGGAAAAACACACACACACAAAAAAAAGAAAAATCAGATAAAAAGAGAAAAAAAAGAAAGAAAAAGGGGAAAAAAGAAGATAACAAAAAATATATATACAAACAGAAAAAATAGATAAAAAAAAGTTCAAAAATTAAAAACAGAAAAAAGTAAAAAAAAAATAAAACAAAGAAAAACAGTTAAAAAATTAAAAACAAAAACAAAGACAAGTAAAAAACATTAAAAAGTGTATAAAAATTAAAAAAAAGGGAGAAAAAGTCTGAAACAGTTAAAAAATGAAAAAAATTAAAATTAGAAAAACAAAAACAGGAAAAATAAAATAAATAAAAATGAAATTAAAACAAAAAATAATAAACAGAAAATAAAAAGAACAAAGAACAAAAAGATAAACTAAAAAAAGGTAAAAGGAAATTAAAAAAAAAAACAGGAAAGAAGAAGAAGAAGAGAAAAAAACAGAAGAGAGAAAAAAATAAAAACTGGAAAGAAGGAAAATGGGAAAAAAAGAATACACAAATAAATTATATTTATAAACAGAAATATTAGATAAAAAAAAAGGAAAAAAATCAAAACAGATAAAACAGTTTAAAATAGAAGAAAAGAAAGAAAAAACGAAAAACAAAAAGCAGGAAAAAGTATATATATATATATAAAAAGAAAAGAGATAAAAATATAAGAAAAAAATAAATAACAATAGTTTAACAGCAAAAAAATAGAAAAAAACACAGAAAAAATAGATTAAATCAGTAATAAAAAAAGCAGTTCAAAAATTAAAAACAAGAAAAAAGCATATAAAAAGACAAAGAAGGGAAATGGGAAAAAAAGAGAGAGATAAAAACAGTAAAAAAGAACATTCCAAAATTAAAACATAAAAAAGCAAAAAATAATAACTAAAGAAAAAGGTTAAATATTAAAAACGAAAAGCGAAAAAAGTAAAACAATGAAAAAAAGAGAAAAAAGTCGAAAAAAGTATATTTATATAAAAAGTGAAAAAAGTAAAAAAAACACTTAAAAATGAAAAAATAGAAGAAAAAAACGAAAACATACATTTATATGTTAAAAACATAACAAAAATATATTTATATATATAAACAGAAAAAATAAAAAAGAAGGAAAACATAAAAAAGTTATTTTTTTTAAAGAACTAAAAAAAGGAAATTAAATAAAAAGAAGAAAGAGATAAAAGGAATAATAAGGAAATTAAATTAAAAAAATGTATAAGAAAAACAGAAAAAAATAAATAAAAAATAGAGGGAATAAGTAAAAAAAAAACAGTTCAAAAATAAAAAAAAGCAAAAAATACTTAAACAAAGAAAAAGAAATAAAAAAATATTAGTAAAAAAGTAATTAAAAAATAAAAATAAATAATAGGGGGAAAAGGAAAACAAAAATAGTAGTAAAAACTGTTAAGAAGTTAAATAAAGAAAAAAAAATGTAAAGCAAAGAGAAACATAAAAAATGAAAAAGATAAAAAAAAATGAAAGAAAAAAAATAGATATAATCAGTAAAAAAAATAGTTTAAAAATAAAAACAAAAACAAGAAATAATGAAACAAAGAAAAACTGTTCAAAATTCAAAAAAAAAATAAAACAGGAAAAACAAAAAACCTGAAAAACAAAGAAAAACAGAAAAAAAATAAAAACATGGAATACAAAAAGGAAAAAAATATATAAAATCAGTAAAAAATAAAACAGTTCAAAAATAAGAAGAAAAAAGAAAAAAATAATTAAACAAAGAAAAAAAGTTCAAAATAGAAAATAAAATAAAACAAAAAAAAAACAAAAAAAAACAGAAAAAAAGTTAAAAACAGGAATAAAAAAAAGGAAAAAAATAGAAAAAAAATATAAAAATAAAAATAAAAATGAAATTAAAACAAGAAAAGAAGATATCGATATATTTATTTAAACAAAAAAAAGGAAATTTTATATATATATATATAAAAACAAAGAAAAAAAGATAAAAACAGGAAAAGTAGAGAAACTAAGACAAAACAGGAAAACAAATTTAAAACAGGGCCAAAAACAGAATAAAAAAGTATATAAAGATAAAAAAAAAAAAAAGAATCATAGAGAGAAAAAATAGATTAAAAAAAAAAAAAATGAAAAAAAAATCATCAAAAAATGAAAGGTAATTAAAAGAAAAAAGATAACAGAAAATAAAAAGAACAAAAGAACAAAATGATAAAAGGGAAAAAAAGGAAAAAGGAAATTAAAAACAAAAAAACAAGTATAAGAAAAACAGAAAAAAATAAATAAAAAATAGGGGGAAAAATAAAAAAATAGATAAAAACAGTAAAAAAAACAGTTCAATAATAAAAAAACATAAAATAATTAAACAAAGAAAAAGAAATAAAAGGATAAAAGGAAAAAAAAAAAAAAGGGAAAAGGAAATTAAAAAAAAAAGTATAAGGAAAATAGAAAAAAGTAAATAAAAATTATTGGTAAAGTAAATAAAAAATAGATAAAATGAGTTCAAAAATAAAAAAGCAAAAAATAATTAAACAAAGAAAAATAGTTCAAAATTGAAAAATAAAATAAAACAGAAAAAACAAAAAACACGTAAAACAAAGAAAAACAGGGAATAAAAAGAGAAAAAGAAAAAGGTAATTAAAACAAAAGGAAAAAAAGAAAAAGGAAGTTGAAAACAAAAAAACCAAAAAAATTAATAAAATATAAAAATAAAAATAAAAAATATTGGAAAAAGAAAACAAAAATAATAGTGAAAAAACAGTTAACAAATTAAATGCAGAAAAAAAAATGTAAAACAAAGAGAAACATAAAAAAAAATGCAAATGAGAAAAAAAATTAAACAAGAAAGAAAGAAAAATTGAAAAAACTATATATCTAAAAAAATAGATAAAATCAGTGGAAAAAAAAGAGGTTCAAAAACAAAAACAGAAAATAGCAAAAAATAATGAAACAAAGAAAAACAGTTAAAATTTGAAATATAAAATAAAACAGAAAAAAATAAAAACGAAATAAAGGAAAAAAGTAATAGAAACAGTTGAAAAAGAAAAAAAGATATCAATAAGAAAAAACAAAAAAATAATTAAACAGGGACAAAAACAGAATAAAAAAGTATATGAAGATCAAAAAAAAAAAAAAAAGAATGACAGAGATAAAAAATGAAAAATTAAACAAATCAGAAAAAGGTTATATTAAAAACAGAAAAAAGTGATAAAAGTAGAAATACAATTATAACAGGAAAAAAAGAGAAGAAAAAGTAAATATGTATACATGCAGAAAATAGATAAAATAGAAGAAAGCTGGAGAAAAACAGAAAAAATAGAGGAAAAAAAATAAAACATATATAAACAGAAAAAATAGATTAAACCATAAAAAGAAGAAAAAAACTAGAAAAAAACAGTTCAGAAATGAAAAAATGACGAAAAAGAAAAACAATTTTTTAAAAAAAAAAGTAGAAAAAAGTAAAAAACAATGGAAAATGAGAAAAAAGTAGATTAAAAAAAACAGGGAAAAAAGAAGATAACCAAACACTGTGAAAAAAAAGAAGAAAAAACAGTTAAGAAATAAAAAAAAAACTCTAAAAAATAGAAAAACAGTAAAAAAATAAAATAAAAAAACCGAAAAAAAGATATAAAAACAGGATAAAATTGTTAAGAATAGATAAAAACAGAAAAAAGAGAAGAAAAGAAAGAAGAAAAAAAAGTAAACAAAAGAGGTAAAAAATGGTGAAAACAGAAAAAATTTAAAACCTGTAAAAAACATAGAAAAAAGAAAAAAGAAAAAAGAAAAAAGAAAAAGGAAATTAAAACCCCTAAAAAAAGTAGATAGAAATGGAAAAAAATAAAAACATGAAAAATAATAAAATCTAAACAAGCAAGCAATACAAAAAATAGATAAAAACAGTTAAAAATTTACAAATAAAAAAAAAAACAAAAAACAGAAAAAAAATTTAAAAAATTAAAAAGAGATAAAAAAAATAAAAATAAAAACCGGGAATAAAAAAGGAAAAAAAGAAAAACAGGCAAAAAATAGAAGAAAATAGAAAATACAGAAAAAGAAGAGAAAAGTAAAAAAAAAATGGAAAGTGAAAAAAAAATTAGATAAAAAGAAGAAAATAAAAACAGGGAAAAAAGAAGATAACCAAAAAACTGTGAAAAAGGAAGAAGAAAAAACAGTCAATTTGAATTAGTTATAACACTCGGTTTCGTTTAATTTTTAAAAAAATAATTTTAATTAATCAAATTTGGTTGCCAAATCAGTATTTGTTTAACAAATTTGGCATCAAATCTTGCCATAACTTTTAGAATTCTAAAAAAAAAAATAATCTAAACAGGAGAAAAAGTAGATAACAAAAAATATATAAACAGAACAAATAAATGATAAAAACAGAAAAAAAAAAAAAAAAAAACAATTCAAAAATAAATTAAAAGAAAAAGGAAATTACTTTGATACCTCATCCAAACAATTGGTTAAGTTAGCATGTGAAATCAAAATATCTAATGTTACCTGCATGCATGCCAAGTTCAAGTTTGTTCTTATTATACCACCAAAATACATTGGGCCTTGATTTCACCAATGCTTCGACTTTGCTAAGCAAGTATGTATGGATTGAAGATTCACAATCTGCAAATACCAATACAAATTACTACAAAACAAAAGCAAAATAGAAACACCTATTTATTTAAAAAGGTATACAAGAAAACTACCGCTTTCTCTCTCTCTCTAAGAGATAAAGACGTGAAAAAACAGGAAAAAAAATAGATAAAAACATAAAAAAGGAAAAATAGAGGGAAAAAACAGGAAAAAATAGTAAAAAAAAAACAGATAAAAAAGTTGATAAAAAGAAAAAAGAATAAAAACATAGAATAAAAAACAAGAAAAAAATAGACAGGTATCAGCGATACATGGAAAACTCCCCTTTTACTTTTGGGGCACCATATTATTACTACTATCCCCTCGCTGGGGTGTGGGTTAGGCTACAACTCAAGCCCGTTTTGAGGATGCACTTTACAAATCCCCTGTGGGCGTATCCCACTTTCGGGGCCCACCACAAAAGCATCCAACAGACATGCAAGTTTGACGGCCCACCACAAAAAAGAAAAATGAAAACAGGCAAAAAAAATTAAAAAAAAAAGGGAAAAACAGAAACAAAATAGACAAGTATCAGCGATACATGGAAAACTCCCCTTTTAATTTTGGGGCACCGAATTATTACTACTTTGCCTTCGTTGGGGTGTGGTTAGGCTACAACTCAAGCCCGTTTTGAAGGTGCACTTTACAAATCTTCAGTGAGCGTGTCCCACTTTCTGGGCCCACCACAAAAGGATGACTTACAACTTAGAAGAAGTTTATTAGCAGAAACAGAATCCAACAGCCATGCAAGTTTCACTACTAGGAACCCACCACTAAAGCATCTGGACCATTGGAAATTTTTTGAGTTCAAGAAATGCTCATTATCAGTTCTAAAGGGAAAAGATTCTTAATTTTACTGTCAGGAAGGTTACTGCAGATTTTACGAGTTACACAATGCCTCGAAAAATAATTCACAAAGCGTCCTCCATGATTTAGAAATCACTTGAAAAATATGGTTTCCCGCTGCTGTTAGAAAAAGTCGAAACTTCTGCATCAAACGGTTCATGTAATTTCGGATTATTCGCTATCATGTAACTGAAACCAAATAGGAAAAACAATCGGTATAAATTCATAATTTCATCGGAGTAATCAAAGAAAAAGAAAGAAAGAAAGAAAGAAAGAAAGAACGTAAACAGGGAAAACAAAAGAGAAAGGAAGGAAGAAAGAAAAAGAAACAAAATAGCAAAAAAGAAAAAGAATGTCCCAAAACTCTCAAAAGTCAATAAAGAAAAACATATAATTTTTTCTATTTACCATTTATTTTCTATAATATTTCAATTAAAACAAAGAGACAAAATCATTAATTACCGGATAAAACTAGAAAGTCATTATAAGACGGAGGGAGTAACAATTTGATTAACATTTTATAACTAGTCAAATACAAATATACAAAGGCTTGCTTGCACACCATGCAATTGGACCGTTGGAGAAAAACAGGAGAAAAGAAAAAGAAAAAGAAAAGAAAAAGAAAAGGGAAAAAAAGTGATAAAACAAGAAAAAACGGGAAAAAAAGAAATAGAAAATGGAAGGGAAAAAATACAAATCT
>BRYE01000003.1:1813836-1831336 GCA_030159115.1 Actinidia arguta var. hypoleuca
AAAAAAGGGGGAAAAACAGTTTAAAAATTAAAAAAAGAAAAAAACTGTAAAAAAATTAAAAAGGAAAAAAGAAAAAAACAATATATATATATATATATATATATATATATATATATATATATATATATATATATATATATATATATATATATATAAACAGCAAAAACAAAAATAAGAAGAAAAAACATTTAAAAATTAAAAGAGATAAACAAAAAGAAAAAACAGGAGAAAAAAAACAGCATAAAAAAGAAGATAAAGATAAAAAAAAAACTGAAGAAAAAAAGTAGATAAAAATAGGAAAAAAACAGGAGAAAAGAAAAGGAAGAAATAAAAAAATTAAAAAGAAAAAAATAAATATATATATATATATATATATATATCTTTTTTTACAGATAAGAACAGGGGAAAAAATAAAAAAAAAGTAAAACTAGAAAAAACAGAAAAAAGTAGATAAAAATATAAGAAAAAAAGAAAAACATGAAAACATAAAAATTAACATATATATATAACAGAACAAAATAGATAAAGAGAGAAAAAAGGCCAAAGGAAAACAAAGAAGATAACAACATAGATAGATAGATAGAAAAAACATGGGAAAAAATGAAAAACAGAAATAAAAAACAGTTAAAAAATTAAAAATAGAATAAAACAGAAAAAACAGGGATAAAGTAGATAAAAACAGAAAAAAATGAGATAAAAAACACAAAAAAATTAAAAAAAAAACAGTTAAAACAGTTTAGAAAAGAAAAAAAAAGATAAATGAAATTAAAACAAAAAAAGATAAACAGGAAAAAAATGAAAAATGAAATTAAAAACAAAAAAAAAAGAAAAAAGAAAAAAGAGAAGAAGATAACAAAATAAATATGTATATATATAAACATAAAAAAATAGATAAAAATTGAAAAAGTAAAAAAGGGATAAAAAGAAGATAACAAAAAATATATTTATATATAAACAGAAAAACGGAAAAAAGAAGGAAAAAAACAAAAACAAAAAAACAGTTAAACAGTTTAAAATAAATAAAAAAAAAACAGAAAAATAAAAATGAAATTAAAACAAAAAAAAGATAAACAAAAAAAAATGAAAAATAAAATTAAAAACAAAAAACAGAAGAAAAGAAGAAAAGAAGAAGATAAAATGAAAAATAGGAAAAATGTAGATGAAATATAAAAAAAATGAAAACAGGAATAAATGAAGAAAAATAGAAAAAAACAGTTGAATTTGAAAAAAAAAGTAGATAAAAAATAAAAAAAATTATTTACAATAGAAAAATAAGATAAAAAACAGTTTAAAATAGAAAAAAAGGGAAATAAAAAAGAACAGTGAATAAAAGAAAAAAAATAGTTAAAAAATTAAAACAGGGAATAAAAAAAGGGGAAAAAAGAAAAACAAGAAAAAAAGCATATATAAAGAGAAGGAAGGGAAAAGGAAAACAAAAATAAAAATAAAAATAAAAATGAAAAAAAAAAGATAAAAAGAAAATAAAAAGAAAAAAGATCAAAAAGATGAAAGGAAAAAAGGGAAAAAGGAAATGAAAAACCAAAAAAAAAAGTATACGAAAAAGAGAAAAAAGTAATTAAAAAATAAAAAAATAGGAAAAATAGGAAAAAAAATAATAGTAAAAAACTGTTGAAAAATTAAATTCAGAAAAAAAATGAAAAAGAGAAAAATAATGAACACGAAAGAAAGAAAAATTGAAAAAACTATATATCTAAAAAGAAAAAATAGATAACCAAAAATAGAAAAAAAAAGGAAAAATACATATATCAAAAAATGAAAAAAAAAAGAAGGAAAAAATAGAAATGTTCAAAAAAATTATCTAAAAACCGAAACAAAATAAAATATTAAATAAAATTAGGTAAAATAAAAAACAGATAAAAAATTAAAAATAGACTAAAACAGAAAAAACAGGGATAAAGTAGATAAAAACAGAAAAAATGAGATAAAAAACACAAAAAAATGAAAAAAAAACAACAGTTTAAAAAAATGAAAAGATAAATGAAATTAAAACAAAAAAAGATAAACAGGAAAAAAATGAAAAATGAAATTAAAAACAAAAAAATAAAGAAAAAAGAGAAGAAGATAACAAAATAAATATGTATATATATAAACATAAAAAATAGATAAAATTGAAAAAGTAAAAAAGGGATAAAAAGAAGATAACAAAAAATATATTTATATATAAACAGAAAAACGGAAAAAAGAAGGAAAAAAACAAAAACAAAAAAACAGTTAAACAGTTTAAAATAAAAAAAACAGAAAAATAAAAATGAAATTAAAACAAAAAAAAGAAAAAAAATGAAAAATAAAATTAAAAACAAAAAAAAGAAGAAAAGAAGAAGATAAAATGAAAAATAGGAAAAATGTATATGAAATATAAAAAAAATGAAAACAGGAATAAGTGAAGAAAAATAGAAAAAAAACAGTTGAATTTAAAAAAAAACTAGATAAAAAATAAAAAAATTATTTACAAAAGGAAAATTAGATAAAAAAAAACAGTTTAAAATAGAAAAAAAAAGTAAATAGGAAAAAAGTAGATAAAAAAAATAGTTAAAAAATTAAAACAGGGAATAAAAAACAGGGAAAAAAGAAAAACAAGAAAAAAAGCATATAAAAAGAGAAGGAAGGGAAAAGGAAAACAAAAATAAAAAGAAAAATGACAAAAAAAAAAAAAGATAAACAGAAAAGAAAAAGAAAAAAGATCAAAAAGATAAAAGGAAAAAAAGAGAAAAAGGAAATGAAAAACCAAAAAAAAAGGTATAAGAAAAAGAGATAAAAGTAATTAAAAAGGAAAAAAAGGAAAAAAATAGGAAAAAAAATAATAGTAAAAAACTGTTGAAAAATTAAATTCAGAAAAAAAATGAAAAAGAGAAAAATAATGAACACGAAAGAAAGAAAAATTGAAAAAACTATATATCTAAAAAGAAAAAATAGATAAACAAAAATAGAAAAAAAAGGAAATACATATATAAAAAAAAATGAAAAAAAAAGAAAGAAAAAATAGAAATGTTCAAAAAAATTTAACAGAATTAAAAAAAGAAATAAAAATCAATAAAATCAATAAAATAAGTAAAATAAAACAATCCCAAAATATATAAAAAAGAAAAAAAGAAAAAGTAAAACAGTTCAAAATTGAAAAAAAAAAACACGTAAAACAAAGAAAAACAGAAAAAAAAAAAGAATAAAAAAAGAGAAAAAATAGATCAAAACAGGAAAAAAGAAAAACTAAAAAAATTAAAAATAGAAAAAAAAAAAGTAAATAAAATTAGAAAAAATAAATAGGAAACAAAGAAAAACGTAAAATAAAATTAAAATTAAAACAAAAAATAATAAAAACACAGAAAAAATGTAAAAACGTTAAAATTTCAAAAACATAAAAAAGAGATAAAAATAGGGGGGAAAAAAACAAAAAAGCTTAAAAGGAAAAATAAATAAATATATAATAAAGGAAAAAAGAAAGTATAAAAAATAATAAAAAAGAAAAAAGAAAAAAAATATAATAATTAAAAACATAATCAAAAAACTGTAAAAAAATAATAAAAAAAGAAAAAAAAAAGTAGCTAAAAAAGAAATAATAAAATATATAAACAATAAATTTAAAAAAAATGAAAAAAAAACTTAAAAAAAACTTAAAATCTGGAAGGAAAAAAAGAACAAGATAACAATTATATATATATAGATAGATAGAGAGAGAGAGAGAGAGAGAGGGAGAGAGAGAAGTAGAAAGAAGTTAAAAAAATATTCAAAAATAAAAACAGTACAAAATGATAAAAATAGGTAAAAATTAAAAAAATCAGAAAAATAGAAAATAAAAATAGAAAATAAAGAAAAAGAAGAAAAAAGTGATAAAAAGTGAAAAAAGGTAAAACAACATAAACATGAGATAAAAAAATAAAAAAATAAAAAATAGAAGGAAAAAAAAATGGGAAAAAATGTAAACTAGATAAAATTTTTAAAAAAAGGAAAAAATGAAATAAAGGAAACCAAAAAAAAAGAGAAAAAAAGAAAAGGAAAGATAACAAATATATATACAGAAAAATAAAAAACAAGAAAAAACATTAAAAAAAGAAAAAAGAAAAAAAGAAAAACAAAATAAAAAAGGAAAAAAGAAGAAGATAGGAATAGAAAGAAATAGAAAAAATGATTGTTTTTATAAAAAAACATATAAAAACAGAAAAAGAGATAAAAATAGGAAAAAAACAATAAAAAATATATATATAAGCAGGAAATAAAGGAAAAGGTGAAAAAAACCCTTCAAAAAAATATATAAAGTGAAAAAATAAAACACATAAACCAAAAAAATTAAAAAAAGTTAAAAAACTTTAAAAAATGGAAAAAATTGAAGGAAAAAAAAATAAGAAAACAATATTATATATATATATAAAGGGAAAAAAGGTAGAAAGATGTTAAAAAAACTGTTCAAAAACTAAAAACAGTACAAATTGAAAAAAATAGGTAAAAACTAAAAAAATCAGAAAAAAATTGAAAATAATAAAAATGAAAATAAAAACAGGTAAAAAAAGAAAAACAAGAAAAAAACTGATAAAAGGAAAGATAGCAAATATATATATATATATATATATATATATATATATATATATATATATATATATATACAAAAAAAAAAAAAACTCGGAAAACGGGGATGAAGAAAAAAAGGTAAAAAAACAGGAAATAAATCTTAAAATTCAGATAAAAAGGAAAAATAGAAGACAAAAATAGGAAAAATAAATAAATGAGATAAAAATAAGAAAAAAGGAAAAAAAAAGAGAAGGAAATTATGGAAACCAAATTTTAAAAGAGAAAAAAGGAAAGGGAAAGATAACAAATATACATAAAGAAAAATAAAAAACAAGAAAAAAACACAAAAAAAGAAGAAGATAAGAATAGAAAGAAATAGAAAAAATTGAATTTTCCTATAAAAAAAAAGAGATAAAAACAGAAAAAGAGATAAAAATAGTGGAAAAAAATATTAAAAAAAACAGAAGAAAAAAGTAGCTAAAAAGTAAAAATAAAAAATGTGTATAAACAGGAAATAAAGGAAAAAGGTAAAAAAAAAAAACATAAAAAATAGATAAAAAGTGCAAAAAGACAACATGAAGGATATATGTAATATATAAAAATAAAAATATAAAAACATGAAAAAACAGTAAAAAAATAAAAAAAAACATAAAACAGAGATAAAAATAGGGGGGAAAAAGCTAAAGAGGAAAAATAAAAACATATATAAATAAAGGAAAAAATAAGTTAAAAAATAGATTAAAAATGAAAAAAGAAAGTATATAAAAATAATAATTAAAAAAAAAGAAAATACAAGATAATAATTAAAAATATAATCAAAAAACTGTAAAAACATAAGAAAAAAAGAAAAAAAAAGTAGCTAAAAAAGAAATATAAAAAATATATAAATGGGGAATAAATGAAAAAAATAGATAAAAAATAAAAGAAGAAAATATATAAACAATAAATTTTAAAAAAAATGTAAAAAAATGTAAAAAAAATTAAAATCAGGTAGGCAAGAAAGAAGTAAAAGAAACGTTCAAAAATTAAAACCAGTACAAAATGATAAAAATAGGTAAAAACTAAAAAAAAATAAGAAAAAATTGAAAAAAATAACAAATAAGAATAAAAAAAGGAATTAAAGAAAAACTGATAAAATTTAAAAAAAGGAAAGATAACAGGAGAGAGAGAGAGAGAGAGAGAGAATAAAAAAGCGAAAAAGAAAACGATAGAAAAGGTAAAAAAAACAAGATGTAAAACAGAAAAAACTCGGGAAAAAGTAAGAAATAAAGGCAAAAAAACAGAAATAAAACCCATAAAAAACAGATAAAAAGTCAAAAAAGGGAACAAATTTAAAGGAGATAAAAAGGAAAAAGAAAAGGAAAAAGGAAAAAGGAAAAAGGAATCCAAAACATAAAGAAAAAATAGAGAAAAAGAAAAAACATAGAGAAAAAGAGAAAAAAGGAAAAGAAAAAATAACAAATATATATACAGGAAAAAAAAAACAAGAAAAAAACATACGAAAAAGGTAAGACAAAAGAAAAAGAAAAACAGTAAAAAAAAGAAGATAACAATAGAAAGAAATAGAAAATTTTGATTTTTTGTATAAAAAATAGATAAAAACAAAAAAAATTAAAAAGGAAAAATAGAAAAATATATAAACAGGAAATAAAGTAAAAAGGTAAAAAAAAAACCCATGAAGAATAGATAAAAAGGGCAAAAAGAAAACATAAAAACCAAAGAAATTAAAAAAAAAAAACAGAAAAAAATGTAAATTTTTTTAAAAAAATGTATATTTTTTTAAAAAAAATGAATAAAAAAAGGAAAAACATGAAGGAAAAAAGAAGAAGATAACAATAATAAAAACAAAAAAAAGGAAAAAGGAAAAAAAACAAGGGATTCAGGGTAAAAATGACAAAAAATCAGATAAAAAGAGAAAAAAGAAGATTCCAAAATATATAAAGATAAAAAAAATAGATAAAAACAAAGAAAAAAAATTGTAAAAATCTGAAAAATTGATTTATTTTTATTTTTATAAAAAAAGTAGATAAAAACAGAAAAAATAAAAAACCTGGGAAAACACGAAAAAGTAAGAAAAAAAACTATAAAAAAAAATGAGATAACTATAGAAATAGAATCTTTGAATGGGAAAAGGAAAAGAGGCAAAAAAAACAGAGAGAAATATAAAAAAAATCAGGTAAAATGACAAAAAATAAAGAAATAGAAAGCATAGAAAAAATTAAATTTTTTAATAAAAAATATAGATAAAAACAGTAAAAAATAACAAAAATAGAAAAAAAGCTAAAAAGGGAAAATAAAAAAATTTATAAACAGGAAATAAAGTGAAAAAGATAAAAAATATATTAAAAAAATAAAAAATATATATAAACAAAAACAATTCAAAAAAGAAGAAAATAAAAGAAAATAAAAAAAGAAGAAAAAATGAAAAAAAATAGAAGAAATAAATAAAGAAAAACAATAAAAAAGTGAAAAAAGGTAAAAAAAATATTAAAAACAGATAAAAAGGAAAAAAAGGAAAAAATAGAAGATAAAAAATTTAAATGATATAAAAAATAAAAAAAAAGGATGGAATAAAAAAGAAAATCAAGGAAACCAAAAAAAAAGAGAAAAAAAGAAAAGGAATGTTAACAAATGTATATACAGAAAAATAAAAAACAAGAAAAAAAAACAGTATAAAAAAAGGAAAAAAGAAGAAGATAGGCATAGAAAGAAATAGAAAAAAATGATTTTTTTATAAAAAGATGTATAAAAACAGAAAAAAAGATAAAAAATAGAAAAAACAGTAAAAAATAACAAAAACAGGAGAAAAAAAGTAGCTAAAATGGAAAAATGAAAAACTATATAAACGGGAAAAGGTAAAAAAACCCATAAAAAATAGATAAAAAGTGCAAAAAGAAAACATATAAACCAAAATTTTTTTAAAAAGAATAAAAAACTATAAACAAAGGAAAAACAGGAAGGAAAAAAAAAGAAAGAAAACACAATGTTATATATAAATAAAGAGAAAAAGGTAGAAAGAAGTACAAAAAACTGTTCAAAAATTAAAAACAGTACAAAATGATAAAAATAGGTAAAAACTAAAAAAATCAGAAAAAATTAAAAAAAATAAAAACAAAAACAGGAAATAGAGAAAAACAAGAAGAAAAACAACTGATATATACAGACAGAAAGAGAGAGAGAGAGAGAGAGAGAATAAAAAAGCAGAAATGAAAATGGTAAAAAAACAAGATATAAATCAGAAAAAACTCGTATAAAAGAAAGGGAAAAAAGGAAGATAAAGGAAACAAAAGGTAAAAAAATAGATAAAAAGTCAAAAAAATAAAAAATAGAAGACAAAAAATACTGAAAATTTTTAAATGAGATAAAAATTGGGAAAAAACTGGAAAATACAATAAAGGAAATAAAGGAAACAAAAAAAAAAGAGAAAAACGAGAGAAAAAAGGAAAAGGAAAGATAAAAAATATAGAGAGAGAAAAATAAAAAACAAGAAAAAATACACGGAAAAAGTAAAAAAGAAAAAGAAAAAAAGGAAAAAAGAAGAAGATAAGAATAGAAATAATTGATTTTTTTTAAAAAATAGATAAAAACGGAAAAAGAGATAAAAATAGGGGGATAAATAACAAAAAAGGGAGGAAAAAAAGTAGCTAAAAAGGAAAAATAGAAAAATATATAAAGAGGAAATAAAGGAAAAAGGTAAAAAAAAAACCATAAAAAATAGATAAAAAGTGCAAAAAGAAAACATATAAACCAAAAAAATTAAAAAACAGTAAAAACAAGAAAAAGTTTAAAAAAAAAAAAAAAGGAAAAAAAGGAAAAAAGAAGAAGAAGATAACAATATATATATATATATATATATATATATATATATATATATATATATATATATATATATATATATATATATATATATATAAAGAGAAAAAGGTAGAAAGAAGTTAAAAAAAAACTATTCAAAAATTAAAAACAGTACCAAATGATAAAAATAGGTAAAACCTAAATAAATCAGAAAATTTTGAAAAAAATAGAAACAGGAAATAAAGAAAAACAAGAAAAAGTGAAAAAAAGGAAAAGGGTAAAAAAAAACACATAAAAATCAGATAAAAAGTCAAAAAAGGAAAAAATAGAAGAAAAAAAATTATATGAGATAAAAATTAAAAAAGTGAAAAAAGGAAAAAGGAAAAAGGAAAAGGAAAGATAACAAATACATATATAGAAAAATAAAAAAGTGCAAAATAAAACATATAAACCAAAAAAATTAAAAAAAAATAAACAACTTTAAAAAAATGGAAAAAATTGAAGGAAAAAAAAAAGATGACTATATATATATAAAGGGAAAAAGGTAGAACGATGTTAAAAAAACTGTTCAAAAATTATAAACAGTACGAAATGATAAAAAAAAGGTAAAAAGAAAAAAAGAAAAAAGAAATGAAAAAAATAAAAAATAAAAATAAACACAGGAAAAAAAGAAAAAAACTGATAAAAGGAAAGATAACAAATATATATATATATATATATAAAAAGGAATATATATACACACACAGAAAAAACTCAGAAAAGGGGAAAGAAGAAAAAAAAAGGTAGAAAAGACAGAAAAAAAAACTTGAAAATCAGATAAAAAGGAAAAAATAGAATACAAAAATAGGAGAAAAAATTTAAATGAGATAAATACAAAAAAAAAGGAAAAAATAAAAAAGGAAATAATAAGTAGATAAAAATAAAAAATAAAAATAATAAAAACAGGGAATAAAGGAAAACAAGAAAAAAAAAAGAGATAAAAGAGAAACAAGGAAGATAATATATATATATATATATATATATATATATATATATATATATATATATATATAAAATAAAAACAAAAAAAATACAAATAGGAAAAAACAAGGGGAAAAGCGAAAAAGATCAAAAACAGAAAAGAACCAGAAAAAAATCAGATAAAAAGAGAAAAAAGAAAAGGAAAAAAAAGAAGACAAAATCAATCCGGTATTTGGCAAATAAATAAACTACAAATATGAACAACCCATCATAAAAAATGAAAAACAAAGAGAATCATAAAAAATGAAAAAGAGAAAAAGAAAAATTGAAAAAATTATATACCTAAAAAGCAAAAAAATAGATAAAATCTGTAAAAAAGACAGTTCAAAAAGAAAAAGAAATTGAAAAAATAATTAAACAAACTAAAACAGTTAAAAATTGAAAAATAAATAAAACATAAAAAACAAAAAACACGTAAAACAAAGAAAAACAGAAAAAAATAAAAACAGGGAATAAAAAAAGAGGAAAAATAATTAAAAACATAGAAAAAAAATAAAGGAAAAAAGAAATAGAAACGGTTAAAAATTAAAAACAGAAAAAGGGAAAAAACAAATAGAAAAATAGAAAAAAAGATATCAATATATATATAAACAAAAAAAAAAGACAAAAACACGAAAAGTATAAAAAATAAGAAAAAACAGGGAAAAAATTAAAACAGTGCCAAAACAGAATAAAAAAGTATATGAAGATAAAAAAATCAGAAAAAACAAGAAAAAGTATGGATAGATAGAATGACAGAGAAAAACAGATAAAAAAATAAAACAAATCGGAAAAAGGGTATTAAAAACCGAAAAAAGAAATAAAATTAAAACAGGAAAAAGGAAAAAATCAAGAAAAAGAATAGATAGATAGATAAAAAATATAAGAAAAAAAGAAATAAGAATAGTAAAAGTAGATAAAAACAGGAAAAAATAAAAAAAAATAAAATATATATAAACAGAAAAAATTAAAAAAATGACGAAAAAGAAAAAAAGTAGAAAAAAAGAAGAAAAAAACATGGAAAAAAGAAGGCAGGCAAAAAAAGAGGAAAAGGGAAAAAAAAAGTACAGAAAAAATGAAAAAGAGAAAAAGGAATTACAAAAATAAAATAAAGAAAAAGTAGATTAAAATAGAAGAAAAAATTAAAATCAGTAGAGAAAAGAAAAAATATAAATAATAAAAAGAAAAAGAAAAAGAAAAAAAAAGTATATAACAAAAAATATATATACACACAAAAAAAGTAAATTAAAAAAGAGAGTAAGAAAAAAGAAAAGAAAGAAAAAGGAAAATAAAAAATAAAAAACTAAACGGGAAAAGTAGATTAAAACAGAAAAAAGGATAAAAACATGGCAAAAAAAAATAAAAAAAAGTAAAAAAAGGGAAGAGTGGATAAGAACAGAAAAAAAGAGAGGAAAAACAAGAGAAATAATGAAAAAACGAAATTAAAAACAAAAAAAATTAAAAAATGAGTTTAAAATATAAAAAATATTAAAAAAAAGAAGAAAGAGAAAAAAATTAGGGATAAAGGAAAAATATATATATATATATATATATATAAAATGTAGATAAACAAAAGCGGAAAAAAGTAGAAGTTAAAAAACAGTAAAAAAAATAGGAAAAAACAGTAAAAAAAACAAAACAAAAACAAGAGGAAAAAAAGTATCTAAAAAGGAAAAATAAAAAAATATATAAACAGGAAATAAAGGAAAAAGTTAAAAAAAAAATGAGAAATAAATAAAAAGAAAACATATAAACCCAAAAAATTAAAAAAACAAGAAAAAAAATTAAAAAAAAAGAATAAAATAGGATAAACAGGAAGGAAAAAAAGATAAAGATAACAAAATATATATATATAAGTTAAAAAAACTTAATAAAAATTAAAAAAACAGTAAAAAATTATAAAAAAGTGGATAAAAATAAAAAAAGGGAAAAAGGAAAAAAATAAGATAAACATAAATATATTTATATATAAAAATAAAAAATAAAAAACAGCAAAAAGTAAAAAACGGTTAAAAAGAAAAAAAGAAAAAATTGAAAAAAAGAAAAGAAAAAGGAAATAAAAAAATACCAAAAAATAAAAAAAAAAGAAGAAAAACTTATCAAAAATAGTAAAAACAGTAAAAAATTATAAAAAAGTACATAAAAACAAAAAATGGGAAAAAGAAAAAAAAAAAAGATAAACATAAATATATTTATATATAAAAATAAAAAATAAAACCATAAAAAAGTAAAAAACGGTTAAAAATAAAAAAAATTGAAAAAAAAAAAAAAAGGAAATAACAAATACCAAAAAACAATAAAAAAAAATTTAAAAAAAGAAAAAAGAAAAACAAAGAAAAAGAGAAAAAAAAATAAAAACAGGAAAGAAGGAAAAAGGAAAACAGTTCAAAAAGTAAATATATATCTAAAGAAGATAACAAAAAAAATAAAAAAAAGATATATCTAAACAGAAAAAATAAAAATGGGATAAAAAGAAGATAAAGAAAAATATATTTATATAATAACAGAAAAAAGGAAAAAAAACAGTTCAGTATTTTGAAAAGTAGATAAAAAAGAAAGAAAACAGAAAAAAAGAAAAAAGAAAAAAAAGTAGATAACTAAAATTTTATATTTATAAAAAGAGAAATTAGATGAAAAAAAGGATAAAAAACACAGTTAAAACAGTAAAAAAAAGAGAAAAAAAAAATAAAAAATGAAAAATAGGGAAAAAGTAGAGAAGAAAAGAAGAAAAAAATAGAAAAAAAAATTAAAAGGAAAAACACAAAAAAAAGAAAAAGAAAAAGAAAGAAAAAGGAAAAAAAAAATTATATAAACAAACAGAAAAAATAGAAAAAAATTTAGTAAAAACAGTAAGAAATTACAAAAAAGTATGATAAAAATAAAAAAAGGGAAAAGGGGAAAAAATAAGATAAACATAAAATATATTTATATATAAAAAGAAAAAAGAAAAAACAGAAAAAAGTAAATAACGGTTAAAAATAAAAAAATAAAAAATTGAAAAAAAAAAAAGAAAAAGGAAAAGAAAAAGGAAATATAAAAATAATAAAAAAAAAACAATAAAAAAAAGAAAAAAGAAAAACAAAGAAAAAGAGAAAAAAAAAATAAAAACAGAAAAAAAATAATAAAACAAAGAAAAACAGTTCATAATTGAAAAAATAAAATAAAACAGAAAAAAACAGGAAACAAAGAAAAACAGGAAAAAAGAAGGGAAAAAAACAAAAAAATATTAAAAAATTAAAAAGAATTAATAAAGTTAATAAAAATATAAATTGGGAAAGAAAAAGGAAAAAGGAAACTAAAAAAAAAAGGAAAACAGAATATGAAAAGATAAAAATCATGGGAAAATTAAAAAAAAACTGTTAAAACAGTTTAAAATAGAGAAAAAAAAGAATGAAAAATGAAATTAAAAACAAAAAAAACAGAAGATAACATAAAACATATTTATATATAAACAGAAAAAGTAAAAAAAAAAGTTAAAAAAGAGAAAATAAAAAATAGGAAAAAAAAAGATAACAAAAAATACATTTGTATATATAAACAGAAAAAAACGGAGAAAAGAAGGAAAAAATTAAAATGTTAAAAAAATATTAAAAAATTAGAAAAAATAGAAAAAATACAGAAAAAGGAAGTTAAAACATACGAAAAGAGAAAGAAGTGAAAAAAAAAGATAAAAAATATATATCTAAACAGATAAAAGTAGATAAAACAAAACATGAAAAAAAAGAAGGTAACATAAAATATATTATATGTAAACAGAAAAAGAAAAAAAACAATTAAAAAATGAAAAAATAGAAAAAAATAATATAAAAGGAAAAAAAAAAAAGAAAAGATAACATAAATTACATTTATATATAAACACAAATAATAAAAATGTTAAAAAAATATAAAAAGAAAAATCAAATTAAAACAAAGTAAGATAAAAAAGAAAAAGAAAAGGAAATTAAAACGAAAAGAAAAAAAACAAAAAACATTAAAAAAGGAAAAAAGGAAAAAAGGAGGTAACAAAAATATATATTTCTAAACAGAAAAAAAATAAAAAAACAAATAGATGAAAATAAAAAAGAAAAAAAAAAGATAAAATAAAATATATTTATATATAAACATAAGAAATAAAAATACAGTTAAAAAATGAAAAAATAGGAAATTAAAAAAAGGAAAAAAAAAGAAAATAAATAAAAAAGAAAAAATTATAAAAACAATAAAAAAGTTAAAATTAAAAAATACAGAAAAAAGAAAAGAAAAAGGAAATTAAAACATATGAAAAGAGAGAAAAGGGAAAAACAAAAGAAGATAAATAGATAAACAGAAAAAAATAGATAAAAATAAAACATGAAAAAAAGAAGAGAACATAAAATATATTTATATATATAAACATAAAAAAGTAAAAAAACAGCAAAAAATGAAAAAAAGTAAAATAAGCAAAAAAAAAGATAACAAAATTTACATTTATATACATACAGAAATAATAAAAAGATGTTAAAAAAATTAAAAAAAGAAAAAGCAAATTAAAGCAAAGAAAGATTAAAAAAGGAAAAAAATAAAAAACATGAAAAAATAAAAATAGGAAAGAAAGAAAAAGGGAAAAAAAAGAAGATAAAAAAAATATATTTCTAAACTGAAAAAAAATAGAAAAAAAATAAAACAGGGAAAAAAAAGAAGATAACATATATATATATATATATATATATATATATATATATATATATATATATATATATATATATATATATAGGAAATGAAAAAATAAAAACAGGGAATAAAAAACAGGAAAAAAGAAGGTAAAAAAATGTTAAAAATTAAAAAGAATTAATAAAAGAATTAAAAATAGAAAAAAAGGAAAAAAAATTCAGGAAAGAATGAAAAAAGATAAAGGAAATTTAAAAAAAAAACAGAAAAGGAAAAGGAAAAGGAGAAAAAGATAAACTGAAAAAAAAGGAAGATAACAAAAATTTAAATTTATAAACAGAAAAATTAGATAAAAAAATCCGGAAAAAAATTTAAAAAATTAACTAAAACAGTTTAAAATAGAGAAAAAAATGAAAATGAAAAATGAAAATAAATTAAAACAAAAAAAGATAAACAGAAAAAAATGAATAATGAAATTAAAAACAAAAAAATAAGAAAAGAGTAGAAAAAGAGAAGAAAAAAAAAACAGGGGAAAAAGAAAAAATGAAATTATAAACAAAAAAGCAGAAGAAAAGAAGAAGAAAAACAGAAAAATAGGAAAAAAGTAGAAAAAGAGAAAAAAAAAAACAGGGGAAAAAGAAAAAAAGAAAAAAAGAAAAGAAAAAACATATAAAAAGGGAAAGAAGGGAAATAAGAAGATAGCAACAATAAATATATATCTAAACAGAAAAAAAAAGTAGATAAAATTGAAACAGGGAAAAAAAGAAGATAACATAAAATATATTTATATATAAACAGAAAAAAGTAAAAAACGGTTAAAAATGAAAAAATAGAAAAGAAAGGAAATTAAAAAAGGAAAAAAAAGATTAAAAAAAATACATTTATATATAAATAGAAAAAATAAAAAATATTTAAAAAATAAAAAATAATTAAAAATAATAATAATTAAATAAAGAACAACAGGAAAAAAAATATAAAAAGGCAAAAAAAACAGAGAAAAAATGAAAAAAAAAAAGAAGATAACTATATATATAAACAGAAAAAATAGAAGATAACAAAATATAAAATAAATGAAATCAGAGATAAAATTAAAAAATAAAATAGAGAAAAAAATAGCGAAAAAAGGAAAAAAAGAAAAGTTAACAATATATATAAACAGAAAAAACAGAAAAAGTAGAAAACATGTAAAAAAGAGAGAAAAGAAGAAAAAAGGAAGATAACAAAAAATATATATATAAACAGAAAAAATAAATAAAAACATAAATAAAAATATATATATTGTAAAATATATATATTGTAAAATAAACATAAATAAATATATATATATATATAAAAAATATATATATATTTATATATATAAACATAAAAAAGTAAAAAAACAGCAAAAAATGAAAAAAAGTAAAATAAGCAAAAAAAAAGATAACAAAATTTACATTTATATACATACAGAAATAATAAAAAGATGTTAAAAAAATTAAAAAAAGAAAAAGCAAATTAAAGCAAAGAAAGATTAAAAAAGGAAAAAAATAAAAAACATGAAAAAATAAAAATAGGAAAGAAAGAAAAAGGGAAAAAAAAGAAGATAAAAAAAATATATTTCTAAACTGAAAAAAAATAGAAAAAAAATAAAACAGGGAAAAAAAAGAAGATAACATATATATATATATATATATATATATATATAGGAAATGAAAAAATAAAAACAGGGAATAAAAAACAGGAAAAAAGAAGGTAAAAAAATGTTAAAAATTAAAAAGAATTAATAAAAGAATTAAAAATAGAAAAAAAGGAAAAAAAATTCAGGAAAGAATGAAAAAAGATAAAGGAAATTTAAAAAAAAAAAACAGAAAAGGAAAAGGAAAAGGAGAAAAAGATAAACTGAAAAAAAAGGAAGATAACAAAAATTTAAATTTATAAACAGAAAAATTAGATAAAAAAATCCGGAAAAAAATTTAAAAAATTAACTAAAACAGTTTAAAATAGAGAAAAAAATGAAAATGAAAAATGAAAATAAATTAAAACAAAAAAAGATAAACAGAAAAAAATGAATAATGAAATTAAAAACAAAAAAATAAGAAAAGAGTAGAAAAAGATAAGAAAAAAAAAACAGGGGAAAAAGAAAAAATGAAATTATAAACAAAAAAGCAGAAGAAAAGAAGAAGAAAAACAGAAAAATAGGAAAAAAGTAGAAAAAGAGAAAAAAAAAAAAAAAAAAAAACAGGGGAAAAAGAAAAAAAGAAAAAAAGAAAAGAAAAAACATATAAAAAGGGAAAGAAGGGAAATAAGAAGATAGCAACAATAAATATATATCTAAACAGAAAAAAAAAGTAGATAAAATTGAAACAGGGAAAAAAAGAAGATAACATAAAATATATTTATATATAAACAGAAAAAAGTAAAAAACGGTTAAAAATGAAAAAATAGAAAAGAAAGGAAATTAAAAAAGGAAAAAAAAGATTAAAAAAAATACATTTATATATAAATAGAAAAAATAAAAAATATTTAAAAAATAAAAAATAATTAAAAATAATAATAATTAAATAAAGAACAACAGGAAAAAAATATAAAAAGGCAAAAAAAACAGAGAAAAAATGAAAAAAAAAAAGAAGATAACTATATATATAAACAGAAAAAATAGAAGATAACAAAATATAAAATAAATGAAATCAGAGATAAAATTAAAAAATAAAATAGAGAAAAAAATAGCGAAAAAAGGAAAAAAAGAAAAGTTAACAATATATATAAACAGAAAAAACAGAAAAAGTAGAAAACATGTAAAAAAGAGAGAAAAGAAGAAAAAAGGAAGATAACAAAAAATATATATATAAACAGAAAAAATAAATAAAAACATAAATAAAAATATATATATTGTAAAATATATATATTGTAAAATAAACATAAATAAATATATATATATATATAAAAAATATATATATATTTATATATATAAACATAAAAAAGTAAAAAAACAGCAAAAAATGAAAAAAAGTAAAATAAGCAAAAAAAAAGATAACAAAATTTACATTTATATACATACAGAAATAATAAAAAGATGTTAAAAAAATTAAAAAAAGAAAAAGCAAATTAAAGCAAAGAAAGATTAAAAAAGGAAAAAAATAAAAAACATGAAAAAATAAAAATAGGAAAGAAAGAAAAAGGGAAAAAAAAGAAGATAAAAAAAATATATTTCTAAACTGAAAAAAAATAGAAAAAAAATAAAACAGGGAAAAAAAAGAAGATAACATATATATATATATATATATATATATAGGAAATGAAAAAATAAAAACAGGGAATAAAAAACAGGAAAAAAGAAGGTAAAAAAATGTTAAAAATTAAAAAGAATTAATAAAAGAATTAAAAATAGAAAAAAAGGAAAAAAAATTCAGGAAAGAATGAAAAAAGATAAAGGAAATTTAAAAAAAAAAAACAGAAAAGGAAAAGGAAAAGGAGAAAAAGATAAACTGAAAAAAAAGGAAGATAACAAAAATTTAAATTTATAAACAGAAAAATTAGATAAAAAAATCCGGAAAAAAATTTAAAAAATTAACTAAAACAG
>BRYE01000003.1:1858836-1873836 GCA_030159115.1 Actinidia arguta var. hypoleuca
ATTTTAATCTCTTTTTTCCTTGATATTTTTGTTTTTTAATTTCTTTTTTCCATCTTTATTTTTTGTTAATGTGTTTTTACTTTTTTATTTTTATTTTTTTCTATTTTTTTCTACTTTATTTTTTTTTGTGTGTGTGTTATATATATTTTATGGTATCTACTTTTTCTTATGTTTTTTTTTTATTGTTTTTCTTTTTTCTTTTTTCTTCTTCTTTTAAACTTTTTCTATTTTTCTATTTTGTTTCAGTTTTCTGTTTTCAGTTTTTTTATTTTTTATTTTCTATTTCTGTTTCTATTTTCTTTTTTCAGTTCATATTTCTTTTTTCAGTTTCTGTTTCTGTTTTTAATTTTTTTTCTGTTTATATTTCTATTTTTTTTAGGTTCTATTTCTATTTTCTGATTTTAGTTTATATTTCAATTTTGAGCTTCGATTTTGTTTTCTATTTTTCTTTTATTTTTTTCTTTTTAATTTCTCTTTTTCTTTTTGTCTTTTTCTTTTTAATTTTTTTTCATTTTCAATTCTGTTTCTAATTTTTATTTTTGTTTTCTATATTTATTTATGGTTTCTATTTGTATTTTTTTCTATTTTTTTAATTTCTATTCCGACTTCTATTTTTATTTTATATTTCTATTTCTATTTCTATTTTTCTTATTCTATTATTCCTATTCCTATTTTCAATTTCAATTTCTTTTTTTTTTATGTTTTTTTTTCTTTTTCCTTATCCCAACTTTTTTTTATCTTTCTTCTTTTTTTAAATGTTTTATCTATTTTAAACTCTTTTTTTGTTTTTAATTTTGTTTTTTCAATTTTTTTATTTTCCTCTTTTTCCTATTCTCATCTACTTTTCCCTTTTTTCTTTTTTTAATTTTTTAACTATTTTTTTTTGCCATGTTTTTTATCCCCTTTTTTCTGTGTTAATCTACTTTTTCTGTGTGTTTTTTCCCTTTTCCTTTCTTTTTTCTTACTCTCTTTTTAATGTTTTTATTTCTATTTTTTTCCTGTTTTTATCTACTTTTCCTTTTTTCCCATACTAATTTTAATTTTTTTCTGTTTTTCCTTTTGTTTTAATCTATTTTTTCCATCTTTCTGTTTTTAATTTCTTTTTTTTCCTGATTTACATAATTTTTGTGTATATATATTTTTTTTGTTATCTACATTTTTTTCCTTCTTTTTTTATTGTTTTTTTTCCCTTTTTCTATTTATTTTAATTTTTTTCTATTTTTTTATTTTTTAATCTACTTTCTTTCTTTATTCTTTATTTTTTTATTTCATTTTTCTCTTTTTCTTTCAAGTTTTTCTCTCTTTTTTCTATTATTTTCCGTTTATATATGTTTTGTTGTCTTCATTTTTTTTTTATTTTTTTCTACTTCTTTTTTCTTTTTTCAGTTATCCTTTTTTAAATTCTTTTGTTTACTTTTCTTCATTTTTTCTATTTTTAATTTCCTTTTTCTTTTTGTTTTTCTATTTCTTTTTTTACTGTTTTTAATTCTTTAACTATTTTTTTAAACATTTTTTCTTATTTTTTCTGTTTATATATAAAAATTTTCCCCACACTTTTCTCAATTTTATTTTTTATTTTTTCTATTTTTATCTACTTTTTCTTAGTTCCTGTTTTTATCTCCTTATTCTTTTTCTTTTTTCTTTATGTTTTAATTTTGTAACTATTTCTTTTTTTACTTTTTTCTTCCTTTTTTTCTGTTTGTATGCAAATTTATTTTTTTGTTATCTTCTTTTTTTCTTTTTTTCTTAAGTTTTTTTCCCAGTTTTTATTTTTTATTTTTCTTCTGTTTTTTCTTCTTTTTTTTGGTTTTTATTTATAATTTCTTTTTTCTTTTTTTTTTTCTATTTCTTTTAATTTCTGAACTATTTTTTTACTTTTCGTCTTCTTGTTTCTGTTATTTTCTCCTTTTTTATGTTTTGCTATCTTCTTTTTTCCTATTTTTTATTCCCTATTTTTATTGTCTTTTTATGTACTTTTATTTTCTTTTTCAAATTTTGTCTTCTATTTTTATCTGATTTTTTCTTTTTATCTATTTTATGTATTGCTTGCTCAGATTTTCTTTTTATCTACTTTTCTTTTATTTGATTTTTAAACTATTTTTATCTATTTTATCTGTTTATATCTATATTTTTTGTTATCTTCTTTTTTTTCTTCTATTTTTATCTTCTATTTTTATCAACTTTCTTCTGTTTTTCACTTCCCCCCTTTTTTTTATCTCTTTTTTCTGTTTTTTCCTATTTTTTCTGATTTTCTGTTCGTTTAATTTTCTTTTCCTTTTTTAATTTTTTCTTACTGTTTTTTTCTTCTATTTTTTCCTACTTTTTTCTGCTGTTATTTATTTTTATATATTCTTAGTTATACTTCTTTTATTTTTTAATATTTTTTTTTCTTTTTCCACTTTTTTTTATCTCTTTTTTCTATTTTTTCTGATTTTCTGTTCGTTTAATTTTCTTTTCCTTTTTTAATTTTTTCTTACTGTTTTTTTCTTCTATTTTTTCCTACTTTTTTCTGCTGTTATTTATTTTGATATATTCTTAGTTATACTTCTTTTATTTTTTAATATTTTTTTTTTCTTTTTCCACTTTTTTTTTATCTCTTTTTTCTATTTTTTCTGATTTTCTGTTCGTTTAATTTTCTTTTCCTTTTTTAAATTTTTCTTACTGTTTTTTTCTTCTATTTTTTCCTACTTTTTTCTGCTGTTATTTATTTTTATATATTCTTTGTTATATACTTCTTTTATTTTTTAATATTTTTTTTTCCTTTTTCCACTTTTTTTTTTCTTTTTCTTTTATCTTTTTTTCTTCTTTTTTATTGTTTTTTCTATTTTTCTCTTTTTTTTCATTTTTGATTTTTTAAATTTCTGACCTGCCTCTTCTTTTTTTTTTTTTTTTATCTACTTTTCCCTTTTTATTTTTATTTTTTAACTATTTAATTTTTTATTTCTTTTTTATTTCTTTTTATCTATTTTTTATGTTGTTATAACTTTTTTTGTCCTGTTTTTATTTCTTTTTCTGTTTTTTCCTGTTTCCTGTTTCAATTTTATTTCTTTTTTCTGTTTTTAAATACTCTTTTTCTGATTTTTTTAATCTATTTTTTCTCTCTATCTTTCTTTTTTTTTTTATTATCTTTATATACCTTTTTATTCTGTTTTTTGCCCTGTTTTAATTTTTTCCCTGTTTTTTCTTATTTTCTCAAATTTTCCTGTTTATCTTTTTTTTTTTTGTTTATTTATATATATTGATATCTTTTTTTCTATTGTTATTTTGTTTTTCCCTTTTAACCGTTTCTATTTCTTTTTTCCTTTATTTTTTTCTTTTTCTAAGTTTTAATTATTTTTTCCCTTTTTTTTATACCCTGTTTTTATTTTTTTCTGTTTTTCTTTGTTTTACGTGTTTTTTGTTTTTTATGTTTTATTTATTTTTCAATTTTTATCAGTTTTACTTTGTTTAATATTTTTTTTCCTTCATTTTATCACTTTTTTTTTCATTTTTTTTTCTGTTTTTCGCTTTTTTATTTGTATATTTTTAATTGTTTTTATCTATTTTTGTATTGCTTACTTGTTTTGATTTTTGATTTTTGATTTTTAATTATTTTTCATTTTTTTATTTTTTTGCCCGTTTCTATCTACTCTTTTTTGTTTTTAATTTCCTTTTATTTTTTTACAGGTTTTAAATTTTTTCTGTTTTCACTATTTTTTCACTCTTTTGTTTACTTTTTTTCTTCTTTTCTTTCCTTTTTTCTGTTTTTATCTATTCTTTACAATTTTATCCAGTTTCATATCTTTTTTTCCGTTGTTTTTCATTTTTTACTGTTTTTCTTTTTTTTGTGTGTGAGTTTTATTTATTTATTAACTGTGTTTTCTTTTTTTCACAGTTTTTGGGTTATCTTCTTTTTTCCCTGTCTTTACTTTTTTCTTGTAATCTATTTTCCACTGTTTTTTACTTTTTTTCAGTTCTTATCTACTTTTTCTGTTTTTTATTTTGTAAGTTTGTTTTTCTTGTTCGTCATTTTTTCATTTCTGAACTGTTTTTTTCTTCTTTTTCTGTTTTAATCTACTTTTTATGTTTATATATGTTTTATTTTATTTTATTTTATTTTTTTCTTTCTCTTTTTCTTTTTTCTCTGTTTTTTTTTCAAGTTTTTTACCCTGTTTGTTTTTCTACTTTAATTATTGTTATTTCTTTTTGTCTTCTATTTTTTTAACATTTTTCCAATCTTGTTTCCGTTTTTTATTTTCTGTTTATATAGAAATGTATTTTTGTTATCGTTTTAACATATAAATTTATTTTTCCTATGTTTTTTTTCTATTTTTTCATTTTTAAGTGTATTTTACTTTTTTCATTTTTTATATAAATATATTTTTTCTGCTTTTCTCAATGTTTTTCGTTGTTTTACTTTTTTTGCTTTTTGTTTTTAATTTTTAACCTTTTTCATTTTTTATTGTTTTTTGCTTTTTTCTGTTTTTAAATTTTCAACTGTTTTTTGGTTGAACTGTTTTCATCTTCTTTTTTTCCCCTTTTCCCTTCCTTCTCTTTTTATATGTTTTTTTTCTTGTTATTCTTTTTTCCAGGTTTTTTATTCCCTGTTTTAATTTTTAATTTTTAATTTCTTATCTACTTTTTTCCTATTTTTTTCTGTTTTTTTTCTGTTTTTCTTTTTTTTTTTTCACTTTTCATTCCCTGTTTTTATTTTAAGCTCTTTTTTTAGTTTTTCAATTTTTAACTGTTTTTGTTTTTTTTTTATTTGTAAATTTTTAACTGTTTTTATTTTTCCCCCATTCTATCAATTTTTTTCTGTTTTCTCCATTTTTTACTTCTTTTGTTTGCTTTTTTTATTCTTATTTTCTTCCCCTTTTTCTGTTTTTATCTATTTTTTACAATTTTATCCTTTTTAATATTTTCTTCCCCTTTTCCATTTTTTACTGTTTTCTTTTTTTTTTTTCAATTTTTTTTGGTTATATTCTTTTTTTCCTTTTTCCTCTTTTTTTGACTGTCTTTTTATTTCCCTGTTTTTATATTTTTATTTTTATCTACTTTTTTTTCTTCATTTTCCTCTGTTTTTTCCTCTTTTTTAAAATAATTTTATCTACTTTTTCTGTTTTTTTCTTATTATATATATTTTATTTTCTTCATCATTTTTTTCTCTATTTTTTCCTGTTTTTATCTACTTTAACTGTTGTTATTTCTTTTTTTTTTTTCTCTATTTTTTCTTGTTTTTATCTACTTTAACTGCTGTTATTTCTTTTTTTTCTTATATTTTTATCTATCTATCTATCTATCTATCTATCTATCTATCTATCTATATACTTTTTCCTGTTTATTCCTTTTTCTGATTTGTTTTATTTTTTATCTATTTTTTCTCTCTATCATTCTCATTTTTAACCTTTTATATACTTTTGATTCTCTTTTTGGGCCTGTTTAAAATTTTTTTCCTGTTTTTTCTTATTTTTTATTTTGTTCCTGTTATATCTTTTTTTGTTTATATATTTATAGATATTTTTTTTCTATTTTTGTTTTCCCCCCTTTTTTCTGTTTTTAATTTTTAATTGTTTCTATTTCTTTTTTCCTTTATTTTTCTATTTTTCTACGTTTTAATTATTTTCCCCTTTTTTCTGTTTTTCTTTGTTTTATGTGTTTTTTGTTTTTTATGCTTTATTTTATTTTTCAACTTTGAACTGTTTTACTTTGTTTAATTATATATATATATATATATATATATATTCTATATATTCTTTGTTATACTTCTTTTTCGTTTTTTTTATATTTTTTTTTCTTCCTTTTTTCCCTATTTTTTTTTTCTTTTTTTCTTTTTTTTTTTCTATTTCTCTTTTTTTCATTTTTTTAAAATTTCCGATCTAACTCTTCTTCTTCTTTTTTCCTTCTTTTTTTGGTTATATCTACTTTTCCCTTTTTTCCGTATGTGTTATATTTTTCCTCTTTTTATCTTTTTTTGTCCTATTTTTATTTCTTTTTTTTGTTTTAATATACCTTTTCTTTCTTTCTTTTTCTTTTTCTTTTTTCTTACTGTCTTTTTATTTTTCTTATTTTTTCTGTGTATAGACATTGTTATGTCCTTTATTTCTTTTTATCTACTTTTTATATCTTTTTCTTGTCTGTTTTTATCTTTTTTGCCTTTTAGTAATGTCTTTTTTCTGTATTTATCTACTTTTTTTTAATGTTTTTTCTACTTTTCTTTCTTTTTTAAATTTCAATTTTTTCCATACTCATTTTAAATTTTTTCTTTTTTGCTTCTGTGTTAATCTCTTTTTTTCCATACTCATTTAAATTTTTTCCTTTTTTCCTTCTTTTTTAATATCTTTTTTTCATACTTAACTTTTTTTTTTTTCTATTTTAATCTCTTTTTTATGTTTTTTTTTTTAATTTTCTTTTTCTCTCTTTTTTTTCTTTTCAAGTTTTTCTTTTTGCTTACTTTCTTTTTACTGTTTTATTCTTTTTTAATTTCCTTTTTCTTTTTTTTTATTATCTTTTTTTTTTTTTCTATTTTACAAACTTTTTCTGTTTTTTTTTCCCCTCTTTTTTTGGCATCTTTTTCTGGTTTTCTTTTACTTTTTTTCTTGTGTTTATCTCATTTTTTATTTTCTTTAATTTCCTTCCTCTTTTTTTAAATTTTTTTAATATCTTTTTTCTATTTTTTTTCTGTATTTTCCCTTTTTTCTGTATTTTCTACTTTTTATATATATATATTTTTTATTTTTTCCTTTATCCCTAATTTTTTTCTCTTTTTTTTTAATATTTTTTATATTTTAAACTCTTTTTTTAATTTTTTTGTTTTTAATTTCAATTTTTTCCTTATTTCTCTTGTTTTTCCTCTTTTTTTCTGTCCTTATCCACTCTTCCCTTTACTTATTTATTTATTTTTTTTTGCCATGCTTTTATCCTTTTTTCTGTTTTAATCTACTTTTTCTGTTTAGTTTTTTTGTTTATTTTCCTTTTTCTTTCTTTTCTTTTTTCTTACTCTCTTTTATAATTTACTTTTTTTGTGTGTGTATATATATTTTTTGTTATCTACTTTTTTTCTTTTTCTTTTGTTTTTTATTATTTATATTTTTTCTTTTCTCTACTTATTTTAATTTTCTCTTCTATTTTAATCTACTTTTTCTGTATTTTTATTTTTTTAATTTCCTTTTTCTCTACTTTATTCTTCATTTTCCTCTGTTTTTTTACTTTTTTTCTTAATTTTATCTACTTTTTTTTTTAATTTTGTTTTTCTTTTTAGTCATTTTTCTAGTTTTTTCTTATATTTTCTCTTTATATATATATATATATATTTTTTATTTTCTTCTTTGTTTTCTTTTTCTTTTTTCCTGTTTTTATCTACTTTAACTTGTTATTTCTTTTTTTCTTATATTTTTATCTATCCTATCTATCTATACTTTTTCCTGTTTTAGATTTATTTCTGTTTTCTGTTTTTAATACCCTTTTTCTGATTTGTTTTATTTTTTTATCTGTTTTTTCTCTCTGTCATTCTTTTTTTATCTTTATGTACTTTTCTATTCTGTTTTTGGCCCTGTTTTTTTTTTCTTCTGTTTTTCTTTGTTTTACGTGTTTTTTGTTTTTTATGTTTTATTTATTTTTCAATTTTTAACTGTTTTAGTTTGTTTAATTATTTTTTCTTTTTCTTTTTCTTTTTGAACTGTTTTTTTTACAGATTTTATCTATTTTTGCTTTTTAGATATATAATTTTTTCAATTTTTCTTTCTTTCATGTTTTTTTTCTTCTCTTTTTCATTTTTTATGATCCTCTTTGTTTTACATTTTTTATGATTCTCTTTATTGTTTTTATTTTCCTTTACTTTTTTCCATACTTACTTTAAATTTTTTCTGTTTTTTTGTTTTTAATTTCTTTTTGCTTTTTTTTTTTCCCCTTGTTTCCCTGTTTTATTTTTTGTTGTTTTATATACCTTTCTTCTTCTTCTTCTTCTTCTTCTTCTTCTTTCCTGTTTTAATTTTTAATTTTTTATCTACTATTTTCCTATTTTTTCTTTTTTTCTGATTTTTGGATATTTTTTTCTTTTTTCTTTTTCCCTTTTTCATTCCCTGGTTTTATTTTCATTTTATTTTCCTGTCTTCTTTTATGATCCACTTTGTTTCCACTTTTTCCTCTTTTTTTCCTGTCTTCTTATTTCCCTGTTTTTATTTTTCTTAATTTTCCTCTGTTTTTTCTTTTTAAAAATTTTCCCCCTAATTTTTCTGTTTTTTTCCTATTTTTTCAGTTTATATATATTTTATTTTCTTCATCTTTTTTTGTCTCAATTTTTTCCTGTTATTCTCATTTATTTTTAATTTCATTTTTCTTTTTAATTTATTTTTTTTTTTTCTGTTTTTCTTTCTTTATTTTAAATTGTTTGAACTGTTTTCCTTTTTATTTCTATTTTTAATTCTTTAATTGATTCTTTTACATTTTTTTATTTTTTTCCTTCTTTTTCCCTTTTTTTATTCCCTGTTTTTATTTTTTATTTTTTTCTTTGTTTTACTGCTTTTTTTCTGTTTTTCTTGTTTTATTAATTTTGCTTTTTTCTTTTTATCTCTTTTTCCCCCCCTTTTTAATTTCATATTTTTTCATATTTTAAATGAATTTTAATTTTTCTGTTTATATGTAAATATATTTTATGTTATTTTCTTTTTTCCCTCATTTTTTTATTTAGATATATATATATATATATATTTTTGTTATCTTCTTTTTTTTCTCTTTTTCCTTCTTTCCTTTTTTAAAATTTTTTTTATCTATTTTTTTCTAATTCTTATTTGTTTTTTTTTCTGGTTTTTCCGTTTCCCTTTTTCCGTCTCTCCTGTTTTTTTTTTATGTTCTTTTTTTTTGAATTTCCATTTCCATTTTCTTTTTCTTTGTTAATTTGTTTTAACATTTTTTACTGTTTCATTTTATATATAAATATAATTTTTTTTTCCTTTTCTTAATTTTTTTTATATTTCTTCTTTTTTAACTGTTTTTAACTTTTTTCTGTTTATATATAAATATATTTTATATGATCTTCTTTTTCTTAAAGTTTTATTTTTATCTATTTTTTTTTCCGTCTTTCTGTTTTTATATGTTTTCATTTCCTTTTTCTTCTCTTTTTCCTGTAGTTTTTAATTTTTTAATATTTTTTTAACATTTTTATTTCTTCCTTTTTTTTCATTTTTCATTTTTATCTCATTATCTTTTTTTTTGTTTTAATTTTAATTTTCTGTTTCTTTTTTTCTCTTTGTTTTGTTTTTTCTGTTTTCAATTGTTTTAACTTTTTTTTCTTCTTTTTTTTTTACCTTTTTTCCATCTAATTTTTCTTTTTATAAATATAACATTTTTGTTATCTAATTATTTAACTGTTTTTTGTTTTTTCCCCTTTTTTATATTTTCTGTTCATATATAAATATATTTTTCTTTATCTTCTTTTTTTACCTTTTTTCTTACTGTTTGTTTCCTTCTATTGTTTTCTTATATATATATATATATATATATAATTTTTGTTTTAACATTTTTTACTGTTTCATTTTATATATAAATATAACTTTTTTTTTCCTTTTCTTAATTTTTTTTATATTTCTTCTTTTTTAACTGTTTTTAACTTTGTTCTGTTTATATATAAATATATTTTATATTACCTTCTTTTTCTTAATGTTTTATTTTTATCTAATTTTGTCTCCGTCTTTCTATTTTTATATGTTTTAATTTCCTTTTTCTTCTCTTTTTCCTCTAATTTTTAGTTTTTTAATATTTTTTTAACATTTTTATTTCTTCTTTTTTTTTCGTTTATTGTTTTTATTGTTTATATATAAATGTATTTTTGTTATCTTTTTTTTTCTATTTTCTATTTTCTCATTTTAACTATTTTTTACTTTTTCTGTTTATATATAAATATATTTTATGTTACCTTCCTTTTTTTTCATTTTTTTTTATTTTTCTTTGTTTTTAGATTTTCTTTTTCCTTTTTTTATTCAAATTTTTGATTTTTTTAATTTAGTTGTTTTTTAGTTTTTTCTGTTTTTTATTTTTTATTTTTATATTTAAATATATTTTATGTTATCTTATTTTTTTATACTTATCTCCTTTTTTCTGATTTTTTTTCTGTTTTTACTATTTTTTCTGTTTTTTCTATCTATCTATATATTTTGTAATCTTCTTTTGTTTTTCTCCATTTTCTTTCCTTCTCTTTCTATCTTATTTTCTTATTTTTATGTTTTTCCTTTTTTTTATGTTCTTTTTACAATTTTTTTGACATTTTTGTCCCTTTTTTATTTCCTTTTTCCTTTTTTTTTTTTTCTAATTTTTGAATTTTTTATTTCAGTGTTTTTTTACTTTTTACTTTTCTCTGTTTTTTTATATTTTATTTTTATATATAGATATATTTTATGTTATCTTATTTTTTTTCTCTTTTCCTTTTTCCTTTTTAAAATATTTTTTTTGTTTTTTTTATCTATCTATCTATCTATATTTTTTTACCTTTTTCTTTATTTCTCTTTCTATCTATTTTTCTTTTTTGTGTGTTATTCCTGTTTTTTATTCCCCTTTTTTCTTTTTCTCTTTTTCATTTTTTTCCGTTTTTCTATTTTTTTATTCTTTTCTTACCTACTTTTTCCCAATTAATCCTTCTTTCTTTCTTCTTTTCTTCTGTTTTTTTGTTTTTAATTTTATTTTTCATTTTTTTCTGTTTATCTTTTTTTGTTTTAATTTTAATTTAATTTTTATTTTTTTCTCATTGTTTTGTTTTTTCTGTTTTCAACTGTTTTCTTCTTTTTTTACCTTTTTTCCATCTAGTTTTTCTTTTTATAAATATAACATCTTTTTATCTAAATATTTAACTGTTTTTTGCTTTTTCCCCTTTTTTATATTTTCTGTTTATATATAAATATTTTTTTCTTTATCTTCTTTCTTTCCCTTTTTTCTTTTTTTCTTTTCTGTTTTAATTTTCTTTTTTAATTTTTTAAAATATTTATTATTGTTTCTGTTTATATATAAATGTATTTTTTGTTATTTTTTTTCCCTTTCTTATTTTTTTTCTTTTTTTAAAATTTTTTAACTTTTTTCTGTTTATATATAAATATTTTTATGTTATCTTCTTTTCTTTCATGTTTTATTTTTATCTACTTTTTTTCCCTTCTTTCTCTTTTAATATGTTTTAATTTCCTTTTTCTTTTCTTTTTTCTGTATTTTTTATTTTTCTATATTTTTTAACATTTTTTATTTTTTCATTCTTTTCTCCGTTTTTTGTTTTTTTCTTTTTACATATAAATGTGTTTTTTGTTATTTTTTTCCTTTTTTTTAATTACCTATTTTCTCATTTTTTACTATTTTTTCATTTTTCTGTTTATATATAAATAAATTTTTTATACAATTTTTCTATTTTTTCTATTTATCTTTTTGTTTTAATTTCATGTTTCAATTTTATTTAATTTTATTTATTTATTTTTTCTGTTTTTCATTGTTTTTTTTTAATATTTATTTTCTCTTTATTTTTGTAATTTCCATTTTATTTTTATTTTTTATGTCAGTTTGTTTTAATTGGCTTTTTCTTTATTTAATCGGTTTATATATAAATGTAATTTTTGTTTTCTACTTTTTTTCTTATTTTTTACTGCTTTTACTACTTTTTAAATATTTTTTGTTTTTTTTTATCCATCTATCTATCAATCTATCTATATATTTTTTTACCTTTTTCTTTCTTTCTCTCTCTCTCTATTTTTCTTTTTTTTTTTTCCTGTTTTTTATTCCCCTTTTTTATTTTTCTCTTTTTCCTTTTTTTTCTGTTTAATTTTTTTTCTATTTTTTTATTCTTTTCTTATCTACTTTTTTCGTATTTTTTCTTCTTTTTTTTTCTGTTTTTTCGATTTAATTTAATTTTTCATTTTTTCTGTTTATCTTTTTACGGTTTTAATTTTAATTTTAATTTTCTTTTTCTTTTTCTTTTTTTCTCTTTGTTTTGTTTATTCTGTTTTGAACCATTTTAACTTTTTTTTTTCTTCATTTTTTCCCTTTTTTCCATCTAATTTTTCTTTTTATAAATATAAAATTTTTGTTATGTAAATATTTAACTCTTTTTTTTTTGTTTTTTTCCCTGTTTTTGTTATGTAAATATTTAATTTTACTTACTTTTTTTTAATTTGCTTTTTCTTTTTTTAATTTTTTAACATTTTTTACTGATTCTTTTTATACATAAATGTAACTTTTTTAAAATTCTCCTTATGTATGTATTTTTTTCTTCTTTTTCTATTCTTATCTACTCTTTTCTGTTTTTATTCCTTCCATTTTTTCTGTAATCCTTTTTATTATTTTTTCTATTTATGTATGTATTTTTTTCTATTTGTGTATAACTACTTTTTATTCTGTTTTTCTTCTGTTGGTATATATATTTTTTGTTATCTTCTTTTTTTTCTATTTTTATTTTTTCCCTATTTTTTAAATTTTTTTCTGCTTTTGCTTTTTCTTTGCTTCTATTTTTTTCTTTTTTTCCTTCCTTTTTTCTGTTAAATTTTTTTTTAAAAAAATTATCTACATTTTCCCTTATTTTAAAAAAAAAATTTAAAAGTTTTTTTTCCTGTTATTTTTTTATTTAATTTTTAATTTTTTTATTATTTTTGTTTATATATAAATATAATTTTTATTCTATTTTTTTTTATTTTTAACTGTTTTTCACTTTATTATTTTTATATATAAATATATTTTATGTTATCTTATTTTTTTCCCTTTTCCCAATTTTTTTTTAATTTTATCTACTTTTTTCCGTTTTTTTTGTTGTTTTTACTAATTTTTTTTTATCTTTTTTTTCCTTTTTCTTTTTTTCTCTTTCATTTTTTTCTCCTTTTTTCATATCTTTTCTTCATCTTTTCTTCTGTTTTTTTGTTTTTAATTTGTTTTTTTTTGTTTTTTTTTTAATTTTTAGTTTTAATTTCATTTTCATTTTTCTTTTTCATTTTTTTTTCTCTATTTGAAACTGTATTTTAATTTTTCTGCTTATATATTAATATATTTTATGTTATCTTCTTTTTTTCCTGTTTTATTTTTATCTATTGTTTTTTCTATTTTTTCTATTTAGAAATATATTTTTTGGTTATTTTCTTTTTTTTTTTTCTTTTTCTTTTTTCTGTTACTTTGTTTTAATTTTCTGTTTCTTTTTTTAATTTTTGTTAACATTTTTTTATTATTTCTGTTTATATATAAATGTCATTTTTATTATCTTTTTTATTTTTAACTGTTTTTTACTTTTTCTGTTTTTTATTCTTTTTTTATATATAAATATATTTTATGTTATCTTAATTTTTTCCCTTTTTATTTTTTTATTTTTATCTACTTTTTTCAGTTGTTTTTGTTGTTTTAATTATTTTTTATCTATTTATTCTGTTTGTGTATGTGTGTATATATATATTTTGTTATCTTTTTTTTTCCTTTTTCTTTTTTTTTTTTCTCATTTTCATTTTTTTTCTTTTTTTCTTTTTTTTAATTTCATTTTTTTTTCTGTTTATCTTTTTTAGTTTTAATTTTATTTTCATTTAATTTTCTTTTTTTTCTCTCTATTTTAAATTGTATTTTACTTTTTCTGTTTATATATAAATATATTTTATGTTATCTTATTTTTTCCCTTTTTCCTTTTTTAATTTTTATCTACTTTTTCAGTTTTTTTTGCTGTTTTTTGTTTGTTTATGTATATTTGTTATTTTTTTTTCTGTTTCATTTTTTCCTCCTTTTCTACATTTTTCATATTTTTCTGTTTTTCTTCTTCTTTTCTTCTGTTTTTTTGTTTTTAATTTTATTTTTCATTTTTTTTATGTTTATCTTTTTAAGTTTTAATTTCATTTTCATTTTTATTTTTGTTTTTGTTTTTTTCTCTATTTTAAACTGTTTTAACTATTTTAAAAAAAATTCATGATGTTTTTTATTTATTTTTTCTATTTGTGTGTGTGTGTGTGTGTGTGTGTCTATATATATATATTAACTCCTTTTTATTCTGTTTTTCTTCTGTTGGTATATTGTTATCATCTTTTTTTACTATTTTTATTTTTTCCCTGTTTTTTATTTTTTTCCTTCTTCTTTTTTCTTTCTTTTTTTTTTTCTGTTTTAATTTTTTAACATTTTTTTCCTGTTTTTATCTATCTATCTATCTATATTGTTATAAATTTATACTTTTGCTTCCTCTCTTCTTCTTCTTTTTTTTTTATATGAAAAGTAGTTTGGGCACTTAACTAAAAAAAGTGTAACAAGAACAAATTACAAAGTTTTTTTTGGTGAAAAATTAAGTGCATAAAATATTATGTACTCAATTTTTTTTACTCAAATAAAATATAATAAAAAAGTAAGGATTTGAGATGGCTCTAGAACTCTGTTTTGGATCCTCCCCGAATTCAATGAAGACGGATGGTCTACATTAAAAATGATCGAAATATAATTGTCCTTACTTAATACATGGGCATGGGCGGTTTATAATGAAAATGATACTTGCAGCTCAAATGAAAGTGATCTGATTTACGTGGCTATCGATATTTGATCAAGTTGATTTCTGTTTAATATGATCTCTTCGATAAATTTTATAAGATGAACGGTTTAAATTATCAATAATTTTAAAGTGAACTCAAATCAACCAATGTCTTTAAGTGTGTACAGTCAAAACAGCACAGGTTGTCTTGAGTCTTGACCTTGGGGCGTTCACACACAAAAAAAAAAATCAAACTAAAAACATGGGAAAATTTATACTTATGAGCATAAGGCAAAGGGTTTTTCTTTAAAACAGATTAGGTTTCAAAGGGTTTTATATATTTGTATATATGAAGTTAATATAGATATATAAACATGTATATGAAAAAATCATCAAAACAAAAATCTATATTTTGCAAATACAGATGATAGTTATCAAAATTGTTGCTTTGATCTCGATACAAATTAATCAATTGAAAACAAATAGAATAAAAAACTGATTTTTTCTTGTATTTTCTGCAGAAAAAAGGATTTCTTTTTCTACGTTTTATTTCCTTCAACCATTTTCATACTACACAA
>BRYE01000003.1:1896336-1908836 GCA_030159115.1 Actinidia arguta var. hypoleuca
GATATATTAACTCCCGACTGTGAAATGATTTTTTAAGGGAAAAGAAAAGGGCAACACACCTTGGATTTGTGAAAGGAAATCCCTACCTTTTTATTTTTCCTTCACAAATCCCTTTACAAACCTTGATCCAAACACAACCTTAAGAAAATCTGAATTTGAATTCGGTATGAGCCACACGAGGAAGTAGAAAGCAATCAAGGGTTTACATGATTGTGATTTCTGATAGCAACTATTTTTTGGTGCTATGATCACAACTTTTCTCCAATGTAAGGAGGGACAGGATACAAGTTTTCTTCCACTTCCATGAATTAAATGATAGCAGAGTTCACTTGTCTTCTCTCTCCAAACTATAAATCAAATAGAAGAAAAAATAAAGTGAGTTACATAAAAAAAATAAAATTTGACCATTGAAATAAATTAAACTGTATCATTTTAATTCGGTAGCAATTTAAACTATCGTTAGTCTCCATCCACTTAGGATTAACAGAACCAAATGATTCCTACAAAAATGAATTGAAACTACGTCGTATAAGGTTTTTTTCTTTTTAAATTCCTAATTGAACCATTCTTGACCATATGGCAATTTAAACTATCGTTAGACATGTAATATCACATTAGATAAACCTCTCCAACTTGACCATATGGTAAAAAAATGTGACAAAAAATCTGTTTTCAGTTATAAGCTTAATTGATTTGAGCAAAATATATCCTAACAAATGAATTGATGTTCTATAAATACATACACACACAAAGTACGAGTAAAAAGTATAAGAAGAATAAGCTTCAGCTTTTTCATTTATTGGCCCACGAGGGAGGGTAGGAAGAAAGTCGAGAACAATGCTAATATGTCCATCTAAAGAGACATGTATCAAAAATGGGTATTCACATGACAACTCTATAGTTGAAGTGTTTGATTGCATAGTCATTGCCAAGCTAAGTTAAGTCAAGAAAAGGTCAAAGCAACATCTTATGTTAGAAAATACCTCTTTTGCGGTCCACAAAGGTTGCAGTCAAGTCTTAGATTTCCTAAAAAATGGCCAAACAATAAAGAGATTTTCAGTATACTGAATTACTCAAAAAATATAAAACCGTAAAATTTCTCACTATTACTTGGTCATCACCAATTTTAAATGGTTCTCATGCAAACAGGAAAACCCGTAAAAAGTCAATAAGAAAGCAAAATCAGTCCAGTATTTGGCAAATAAATATACTAGAAATATAAACAACCCATCAATCTCTTTAAAAGAAAAAGGAAAAGAAAGATTACTGCCCCAAACTCCTTGTGCACACATATTCTGAACCGAAACATATATACTTTCTCTCAATTATAAAGAGACAGAGAGTTAAGAAACCACCAATTACAAAATACAAGAAAACAAGATGCATAAGCATTTATGAAAATAATGTCGATAATTACAGAATCACGATTTTACAAAAAGATTGAACACAATGAACAGAACCTCAAAATCAACAAAAGATTGAACACAAGCAAACCGGCTAGAGGAGTTAATTGAAGAGCATGAACAAAAATTGAAGTAAATGAGCCAAAACTCTTATCTAAAACCCTAAGAAGAAGCCGGGAAAGAGCGATCGAGGTAGAGATAGAAAGTGAGAGTTGGTGGTGTATTTATAAGGAGCGCACTTTGATATAGAGCCGTTATACTCGGCTTGGACCTCACGAAACCCTTTTTTATTTTATTTTTTTGAAAATAAGAAATAAGGAAACTTTTTCCAACCGCCTTGAGATGGAGATTGGGTTCAATTTTAGTGTTACGAAATTGGGTTTTGAGTTTTGAAATTCACAGGTTATGTTTGGTTGGCATTTTTTCAGTTAGTTTCGCAAACACTTTTCAGAAGTTGTATTCGAAAATAAAAATATTCATTATTTTTATATATTATTAATTTTTTGACATACTAAAAAAAAACTCAAACATATTTCAAAAAAAAATTTATGTGAAAATCTACCCGAGTGACTAGAGAGTGGCCAAGATTGGAAACATAAACAGGTTATAAAAACAGGGAAAAAAGAATAAAACATATAAAAAGAGAAAGAAGGGAAAAAAAAGAAAAGAAGATAACACAAAAAATATATATCTAAACAGAAATAATAGATAAAAACAGAAAAAAAAAAATAAAACAAATAAAAACAGTTAAAAAATTAAAAAGAAAGAAAAAGAAAGAAAAAGAGAAAAAATGAAAAAAAATGAAAAAAAAAAACAGTTTCAAATAGAAAAAAAAATGAAATTAAAAAAAAAGAAGATAAACTGAAAAAAAATGAAATTAAAAACAAAAAAATGAAGAAATGAAGAAGAAAATCAGAAAAATAGGAAAAAAGTAGGTACAAAATAAAAACATGGCATAAAGGAAGAACAAAAAGAAGAAAAAAAATAGAAAAAAAAGTTGAAAAATTAAAAAGAAAGGTAGATAAAAATTAAAAAAAAATTATTTATAAACAGAAAAATTAGATAAAAATAAATAAATAAAAAAAGTTAAAACAGTTTAAAAAAAAAATAAAACAAACTGAAAAAAGAAAGAAAATACAGAAAAAGAAAATTTAAATTAAAACAAAAAAAGATAAATAGAAAAAAATGAAATTAAAAATAAAAAAATAAAAAAGAGATAAAAATAGGAAAAAAGAAAAAAAAAAAAAGGGGGGGGGGGGGGGGAAGGAAAACAGTCAAAAAAGAAAAAAAAAAAAAAAAAAACTAGAGAAAAGGAGGAAAAAGGAAAACAATTAGATAGCACAAAAAAACTGTGTAAAAAACAACAACAGAAAAACAGGGGAAAAATAAAAAATACAGAAAAAATAGAACAAAACAGAAAAAATAAAACAAAGAAAAAAGAAGAAAAAAAGTAAAAAAAAAATAGATAAAAATAAAATAACAAACAAAACAGTTCCGAACAACCAATTTTTTTCTGAAATCCCAAATAGTGAGGAGAAGAGGCTTCAGTAATCTACTCAGCAGAAAGGTTTTCTGCTAAACAGCTCCGAACATGTGCCCAGCATGCCGGAAAATTAATCCTGAAGGAGAATTTGTTCTTGCCATTGACTAAAACAAAAGATAGTGAACTAGAAAAATAGTATACCTACATTCAGCCTTTTTGCAACAGCTAAAGGAAGGAAAATAGCTAGAAAAATAGAACAAAAACGAAGGAATAACAGTTAAAAAATTAAAAAAAGAGAAAAATAGAAAAAAATTAAAACAGAAAAAAGTAGATAAAAATAAAAAACAGGAAAAATGGAAAAAAATTAACAATATATATATATATATAAAAAAAACAAATAGAAAATATAGGTACAAAAATGGGAAAAAAAAACAGAAAAACAGAATTCAAAAATAGTTAAAAATTAAAAATAGAAAAAACAAGAAAAAGAGATAAAGTAGATAAAAGCAGGGAAAATAGAAGATAACCAGAAAACGAAGAAGAAAATGGAAGAAAAAAGTAGATAAAAAAAAAAAAGAATATATATATAACAGGAAAAAAAAAGGAAAACAGAAAATGAAATGAAAAAAAAAACATAAAACCACATTAAATTAAAAAAAGAAAATAACGAAACATATATATATATATTGACAAAAATAGGAAAAATGGAAAAATAGTTAAAAAATTGAAACATAAAAAACCAAGGAAAATGAAAATTAAAACATTTAAAAAGTAAAAGAAAAAAAGTAGATAAAAAAGAAAAATTGGATAGCAAAAAATATATTTATATATAAACAGAAAAACGGAAAAAAGAAGGAAAAAAACGGTTAAATATTTAAAAAAATAAAAAATGAAATAGATAAAAAAAAAACAGCAAAAGGGACCTAAATCTCTATTTGTACAACTTTAGTATTATTGTGCATACCCTAAGTTTTTTCATTAATTCTCTTTCCTTTTCTAGCTAACAAGGGATATAAATCCTTACCCTTTGTGTCTTAGTAGGTCTATTATCAATTCATTTAGGCAAATTGGCAATATTTCCTTCAAGACAAAATGGATATAGATTATTATTATTATTTTTATATGGCCAACAATTAATGGCACTTAAGCCTTTGTGGTGAAGAAAAATAATTGTTCAAGTGAAATAAGCATACAAAAAAAATACTCAAAGTCTATCAACATAAAATTAGTTATTGAATTGCATGAGTAACACACTTTTATACACGCACACACTTATATCAAGCGCAATCTCTCTCTCTCTCTCTCTCTCTCTATCTATCTATCTATCTATCTATCTATATATATATATATATATATATATATATATATATATATATATATATATATAAACCTAGCTTATGTCATACATTATATATAAATATAATTAAAAAACTATTTTGAATGTTTCAAGCGCCACACGCACACGCACACGCTTATATCATACATTATTTAAAAAACAATCATAATAGTAGCTAATATTTGGTATAGTAAAACTATATACTCCCTCTAGGGAAAAAAAGAAAACATGCAAAAAAAAAAAAAGAACAAGAAAAAATAGATAAAAACAGGAGAAAAGAAAAAGAAAAAGAAAAAATAGAGATAAAAAGAGAAGATAACAATATAAACATAAAAAATAGATAAGAAAGAAAAAAAGAAATAAAATCAGTTGAAAAATTAAAAAAAGGAAATAAAAACTGGGAAAAAACTAAAGAAAAGCAATAAAAATAAAAATACCGGAAAAAAAGAGTTTAAAATTAAAAAAACAAAAATGAAATTAAAAATAAAGAGAAAAAAATAAAAAATAAAATTGAAAACAAAAAAACAGAAGAAAGGAAGAAGAAAAAAAAATAGGAAAGATGTAGATAAAGAATAAAAATAAAACAGGGAATAAAGGAGATAAAAAAAAGAAGAAAAAAACAGTTGAAAAAATTCAAACAGAAAAAAAATAAAAACGGGGAATAAAAAACAGGAAAAACACACACACACAAAAAAAAGAAAAATCAGATAAAAAGAGAAAAAAAAGAAAGAAAAAGGGGAAAAAAGAAGATAACAAAAAATATATATACAAACAGAAAAAATAGATAAAAAAAAGTTCAAAAATTAAAAACAGAAAAAAGTAAAAAAAAAATAAAACAAAGAAAAACAGTTAAAAAATTAAAAACAAAAACAAAGACAAGTAAAAAACATTAAAAAGTGTATAAAAATTAAAAAAAAGGGAGAAAAAGTCTGAAACAGTTAAAAAATGAAAAAAATTAAAATTAGAAAAACAAAAACAGGAAAAATAAAATAAATAAAAATGAAATTAAAACAAAAAATAATAAACAGAAAATAAAAAGAACAAAGAACAAAAAGATAAACTAAAAAAAGGTAAAAGGAAATTAAAAAAAAAAACAGGAAAGAAGAAGAAGAAGAGAAAAAAACAGAAGAGAGAAAAAAATAAAAACTGGAAAGAAGGAAAATGGGAAAAAAAGAATACACAAATAAATTATATTTATAAACAGAAATATTAGATAAAAAAAAAGGAAAAAAATCAAAACAGATAAAACAGTTTAAAATAGAAGAAAAGAAAGAAAAAACGAAAAACAAAAAGCAGGAAAAAGTATATATATATATATAAAAAGAAAAGAGATAAAAATATAAGAAAAAAATAAATAACAATAGTTTAACAGCAAAAAAATAGAAAAAAACACAGAAAAAATAGATTAAATCAGTAATAAAAAAAGCAGTTCAAAAATTAAAAACAAGAAAAAAGCATATAAAAAGACAAAGAAGGGAAATGGGAAAAAAAGAGAGAGATAAAAACAGTAAAAAAGAACATTCCAAAATTAAAACATAAAAAAGCAAAAAATAATAACTAAAGAAAAAGGTTAAATATTAAAAACGAAAAGCGAAAAAAGTAAAACAATGAAAAAAAGAGAAAAAAGTCGAAAAAAGTATATTTATATAAAAAGTGAAAAAAGTAAAAAAAACACTTAAAAATGAAAAAATAGAAGAAAAAAACGAAAACATACATTTATATGTTAAAAACATAACAAAAATATATTTATATATATAAACAGAAAAAATAAAAAAGAAGGAAAACATAAAAAAGTTATTTTTTTTAAAGAACTAAAAAAAGGAAATTAAATAAAAAGAAGAAAGAGATAAAAGGAATAATAAGGAAATTAAATTAAAAAAATGTATAAGAAAAACAGAAAAAAATAAATAAAAAATAGAGGGAATAAGTAAAAAAAAAACAGTTCAAAAATAAAAAAAAGCAAAAAATACTTAAACAAAGAAAAAGAAATAAAAAAATATTAGTAAAAAAGTAATTAAAAAATAAAAATAAATAATAGGGGGAAAAGGAAAACAAAAATAGTAGTAAAAACTGTTAAGAAGTTAAATAAAGAAAAAAAAATGTAAAGCAAAGAGAAACATAAAAAATGAAAAAGATAAAAAAAAATGAAAGAAAAAAAATAGATATAATCAGTAAAAAAAATAGTTTAAAAATAAAAACAAAAACAAGAAATAATTAAACAAAGAAAAACTGTTCAAAATTCAAAAAAAAAATAAAACAGGAAAAACAAAAAACCTGAAAAACAAAGAAAAACAGAAAAAAAATAAAAACATGGAATACAAAAAGGAAAAAAATATATAAAATCAGTAAAAAATAAAACAGTTCAAAAATAAGAAGAAAAAAGAAAAAAATAATTAAACAAAGAAAAAAAGTTCAAAATAGAAAATAAAATAAAACAAAAAAAAAACAAAAAAAAACAGAAAAAAAGTTAAAAACAGGAATAAAAAAAAGGAAAAAAATAGAAAAAAAATATAAAAATAAAAATAAAAATGAAATTAAAACAAGAAAAGAAGATATCGATATATTTATTTAAACAAAAAAAAGGAAATTTTATATATATATATATAAAAACAAAGAAAAAAAGATAAAAACAGGAAAAGTAGAGAAACTAAGACAAAACAGGAAAACAAATTTAAAACAGGGCCAAAAACAGAATAAAAAAGTATATAAAGATAAAAAAAAAAAAAGAATCATAGAGAGAAAAAATAGATTAAAAAAAAAAAAATGAAAAAAAAATCATCAAAAAATGAAAGGTAATTAAAAGAAAAAAGATAACAGAAAATAAAAAGAACAAAAGAACAAAATGATAAAAGGGAAAAAAAGGAAAAAGGAAATTAAAAACAAAAAAACAAGTATAAGAAAAACAGAAAAAAATAAATAAAAAATAGGGGGAAAAATAAAAAAATAGATAAAAACAGTAAAAAAAACAGTTCAATAATAAAAAAACATAAAATAATTAAACAAAGAAAAAGAAATAAAAGGATAAAAGGAAAAAAAAAAAAAAGGGAAAAGGAAATTAAAAAAAAAAGTATAAGGAAAATAGAAAAAAGTAAATAAAAATTATTGGTAAAGTAAATAAAAAATAGATAAAATGAGTTCAAAAATAAAAAAGCAAAAAATAATTAAACAAAGAAAAATAGTTCAAAATTGAAAAATAAAATAAAACAGAAAAAACAAAAAACACGTAAAACAAAGAAAAACAGGGAATAAAAAGAGAAAAAGAAAAAGGTAATTAAAACAAAAGGAAAAAAAGAAAAAGGAAGTTGAAAACAAAAAAACCAAAAAAATTAATAAAATATAAAAATAAAAATAAAAAATATTGGAAAAAGAAAACAAAAATAATAGTGAAAAAACAGTTAACAAATTAAATGCAGAAAAAAAAATGTAAAACAAAGAGAAACATAAAAAAAAATGCAAATGAGAAAAAAAATTAAACAAGAAAGAAAGAAAAATTGAAAAAACTATATATCTAAAAAAATAGATAAAATCAGTGGAAAAAAAAGAGGTTCAAAAACAAAAACAGAAAATAGCAAAAAATAATGAAACAAAGAAAAACAGTTAAAATTTGAAATATAAAATAAAACAGAAAAAAATAAAAACGAAATAAAGGAAAAAAGTAATAGAAACAGTTGAAAAAGAAAAAAAGATATCAATAAGAAAAAACAAAAAAATAATTAAACAGGGACAAAAACAGAATAAAAAAGTATATGAAGATCAAAAAAAAAAAAAAAAGAATGACAGAGATAAAAAATGAAAAATTAAACAAATCAGAAAAAGGTTATATTAAAAACAGAAAAAAGTGATAAAAGTAGAAATACAATTATAACAGGAAAAAAAGAGAAGAAAAAGTAAATATGTATACATGCAGAAAATAGATAAAATAGAAGAAAGCTGGAGAAAAACAGAAAAAATAGAGGAAAAAAAATAAAACATATATAAACAGAAAAAATAGATTAAACCATAAAAAGAAGAAAAAAACTAGAAAAAAACAGTTCAGAAATGAAAAAATGACGAAAAAGAAAAACAATTTTTTTAAAAAAAAAGTAGAAAAAAGTAAAAAACAATGGAAAATGAGAAAAAAGTAGATTAAAAAAAACAGGGAAAAAAGAAGATAACCAAACACTGTGAAAAAAAAGAAGAAAAAACAGTTAAGAAATAAAAAAAAAACTCTAAAAAATAGAAAAACAGTAAAAAAATAAAATAAAAAAACCGAAAAAAAGATATAAAAACAGGATAAAATTGTTAAGAATAGATAAAAACAGAAAAAAGAGAAGAAAAGAAAGAAGAAAAAAAAGTAAACAAAAGAGGTAAAAAATGGTGAAAACAGAAAAAATTTAAAACCTGTAAAAAACATAGAAAAAAGAAAAAAGAAAAAAGAAAAAAGAAAAAAGAAAAAGGAAATTAAAACCCCTAAAAAAAGTAGATAGAAATGGAAAAAAATAAAAACATGAAAAATAATAAAATCTAAACAAGCAAGCAATACAAAAAATAGATAAAAACAGTTAAAAATTTACAAATAAAAAAAAAAACAAAAAACAGAAAAAAAATTTAAAAAATTAAAAAGAGATAAAAAAAATAAAAATAAAAACCGGGAATAAAAAAGGAAAAAAAGAAAAACAGGCAAAAAATAGAAGAAAATAGAAAATACAGAAAAAGAAGAGAAAAGTAAAAAAAAAATGGAAAGTGAAAAAAAAATTAGATAAAAAGAAGAAAATAAAAACAGGGAAAAAAGAAGATAACCAAAAAACTGTGAAAAAGGAAGAAGAAAAAACAGTCAATTTGAATTAGTTATAACACTCGGTTTCGTTTAATTTTTAAAAAAATAATTTTAATTAATCAAATTTGGTTGCCAAATCAGTATTTGTTTAACAAATTTGGCATCAAATCTTGCCATAACTTTTAGAATTCTAAAAAAAAAAATAATCTAAACAGGAGAAAAAGTAGATAACAAAAAATATATAAACAGAACAAATAAATGATAAAAACAGAAAAAAAAAAAAAAAAAAAAACAATTCAAAAATAAATTAAAAGAAAAAGGAAATTACTTTGATACCTCATCCAAACAATTGGTTAAGTTAGCATGTGAAATCAAAATATCTAATGTTACCTGCATGCATGCCAAGTTCAAGTTTGTTCTTATTATACCACCAAAATACATTGGGCCTTGATTTCACCAATGCTTCGACTTTGCTAAGCAAGTATGTATGGATTGAAGATTCACAATCTGCAAATACCAATACAAATTACTACAAAACAAAAGCAAAATAGAAACACCTATTTATTTAAAAAGGTATACAAGAAAACTACCGCTTTCTCTCTCTCTCTAAGAGATAAAGACGTGAAAAAACAGGAAAAAAAATAGATAAAAACATAAAAAAGGAAAAATAGAGGGAAAAAACAGGAAAAAATAGTAAAAAAAAAACAGATAAAAAAGTTGATAAAAAGAAAAAAGAATAAAAACATAGAATAAAAAACAAGAAAAAAATAGACAGGTATCAGCGATACATGGAAAACTCCCCTTTTACTTTTGGGGCACCATATTATTACTACTATCCCCTCGCTGGGGTGTGGGTTAGGCTACAACTCAAGCCCGTTTTGAGGATGCACTTTACAAATCCCCTGTGGGCGTATCCCACTTTCGGGGCCCACCACAAAAGCATCCAACAGACATGCAAGTTTGACGGCCCACCACAAAAAAGAAAAATGAAAACAGGCAAAAAAAATTAAAAAAAAAAGGGAAAAACAGAAACAAAATAGACAAGTATCAGCGATACATGGAAAACTCCCCTTTTAATTTTGGGGCACCGAATTATTACTACTTTGCCTTCGTTGGGGTGTGGTTAGGCTACAACTCAAGCCCGTTTTGAAGGTGCACTTTACAAATCTTCAGTGAGCGTGTCCCACTTTCTGGGCCCACCACAAAAGGATGACTTACAACTTAGAAGAAGTTTATTAGCAGAAACAGAATCCAACAGCCATGCAAGTTTCACTACTAGGAACCCACCACTAAAGCATCTGGACCATTGGAAATTTTTTGAGTTCATTATCAGTTCTAAAGGGAAAAGATTCTTAATTTTACTGTCAGGAAGGTTACTGCAGATTTTACGAGTTACACAATGCCTCGAAAAATAATTCACAAAGCGTCCTCCATGATTTAGAAATCACTTGAAAAATATGGTTTCCCGCTGCTGTTAGAAAAAGTCGAAACTTCTGCATCAAACGGTTCATGTAATTTCGGATTATTCGCTATCATGTAACTGAAACCAAATAGGAAAAACAATCGGTATAAATTCATAATTTCATCGGAGTAATCAAAGAAAAAGAAAGAAAGAAAGAAAGAAAGAAAGAACGTAAACAGGGAAAACAAAAGAGAAAGGAAGGAAGAAAGAAAAAGAAACAAAATAGCAAAAAAGAAAAAGAATGTCCCAAAACTCTCAAAAGTCAATAAAGAAAAACATATAATTTTTTCTATTTACCATTTATTTTCTATAATATTTCAATTAAAACAAAGAGACAAAATCATTAATTACCGGATAAAACTAGAAAGTCATTATAAGACGGAGGGAGTAACAATTTGATTAACATTTTATAACTAGTCAAATACAAATATACAAAGGCTTGCTTGCACACCATGCAATTGGACCGTTGGAGAAAAACAGGAGAAAAGAAAAAGAAAAAGAAAAGAAAAAGAAAAGGGAAAAAAAGTGATAAAACAAGAAAAAACGGGAAAAAAAGAAATAGAAAATGGAAGGGAAAAAATACAAATCTAAACAGAAAAAAATAGAAGAAGAAAAAAAGAAATAACAGGAAAAAAATGAAAAATATTAGAAATTATATTTTCCGAATTAAAACAACTTATTCACATTCATTACTATAATTCATTTTATAAGATGAAAAGGGAAAAATAAGTAAAGTCATACATAAAAAATAAAAGTATATAAAAACATTATTATATAAAAACACTAAAAGAAATTTTATACTAGCTAGCAAATGTGAAGAATTCAAATATGAAAAAATGAGACAATAAAAATAAACCAATTAATTACTCTCATACATAACCAGCAAGTCCATACTCCATAGTCCATCTCTTTCTCTCTCTCCATTTATCTGATATAGCTTGAATGTTTCGAGCACCATCTACACATACACTTATATTTTAAAAAAGTATCATAATACTGGCGAATGTTTGGTATAGTGAAAAAGTAGATAAATATAAAAAGAAAAAAAGAAAATGGAAGGAAAAAAACAGAAAAGTACATTAAATGAAAAAAAGAAAATAACAATATATACATATATATAAATAGAAAAAATAGAGAAAAACAGAGAAAAAACAGAAATAAAAATATTTTAAAACATGTTTTACTTTACTTAATTTTATTTTTCTGTTCTCAGTTCATGCTTTCAGCATTTAAAAAAACGTGGCAAAAGCTGGTTTTGTTGTGGAAAAAAAACTGTTTTCAAAAGTTGAAAAAGGCTGTTTTCTATTTACGTTTTCAAACAGAAAAAAAACTGTTTTCAAAAATATTTTTCTCCAAAATAATAACAGAATCAGTTTTCCATTAAAAAAAATGTAGTTTTTTAAATGTTTTTGTTTTAAAAACTGGAAAAGACTGTTTTATGTATTTTTTACCAGAAACTGAAAACAAATGTTTTCAAAAACCAGATTTCTACAAAATAAAAATAGAAATAATTTTTTGTTTTAAAAAACTGAAAAAATGCAGTTTCTGTTTTTGTTTTAAAAATAGCTAAAAAGGGATATTTTTTGTTTTAAAAAACTGGAAAAAATGTAGTTTCTGTTTTTGTTTTAGAACAGAAACTTAAAAAAAAAAACGTTTTCAAAAAAGTTTTTTTCCAAAATAAGAATAGAAATAATTTTATATTTAAAAAAACTGGAAAAAATGAAGTTTGTTTATGTTTAAAAAAACTGTTTTCAAAAACAGTTTTCTCCAAAATAATTATGTTTTAAAGAAACTGTAAAAAATACAGTTTCTGTTTTTGTTTAAACAAAACTGAAAATTGCAGTTTTCTGTTTTTGTTTTTTAACAGAAACTTATAAAAAACGGGTTTCAAAGTCAATTTTCTCCAAAATAAAAATAGAACCAAATTTCTGTTTCTAAAACTGGAAAAACGTAGTTTCTGTTTTTGTTTAAAAAAATTGAAAAAGATTTTTTTTATATTTTTGCTTCTTTATTTAACAGAACAACTGGAAGAAAAAAACATATTTTTCCAAAATTATTAC
>BRYE01000003.1:1926336-1938836 GCA_030159115.1 Actinidia arguta var. hypoleuca
AACGGTATGTTTGACAACTTTCCTTTTTAACAACGTTAGTCAAAAATTCACTACCGATGATGTTAATCAATCACTTACACTGTAGATCAAATGTCAATTTGGCCTTATATGTTTCTGTTGTTCAATTAAGACCCAATTTGAGGGATTGATTTTCTGATTTTTTTAGTTCCTAGATATTTTGTTTTTTTTGTCTTTAATGATTTTTTTTCACAATTTGATCAAAAATTTATATTTTTTTAACTCTTCTTTACAAGAGATATTGAAAAATATAAAAAATTTATTTAATTTGAGTAAAAGTTCACTAAAAACACACAAAAAAAAATTAATTTAGATATTTTTTTAATTTTTATTTGAATTTCAAAATTTATTTTACTCACATTTAATTATTGTTAATAGAATGGAAGGTTGAGGCTTTGTAGTAGACCCAATTCGTATTACAAAAATAGATAGGTATCTAATAAATTTATTCTAGTTGAAAATTTAAGATTTAAAAATAAATAAATATAATTTACTTAACAGTAAACATAAAATACTTGAGATTTTTTTTTAATACTCAAGAATATTAGGTGTCTCGTAAAATCCTATATTCAATGTGTTTCATTCGCTCCTCTAAAAAAAATGAATAATTATTTGTACACCTCATAAATTGTTGAATGATTTTTTTAATGAAATAATCCAGAAATGTAGAAAATTTATCCAAATTTAGAAAAAAAATCAATAAATAAAAAAGTAGGCTATTTTTTTTGTCTTTATGATTTTTGTTCAAATTCGATAATTTTTTTTATATGTTTAAAATTTTGATCAATCGGTGAAAACATTCACGAAAAACAAATAAAATTACTAAAATAGCTCAGAACAAGTTGCAATTAGGTGAATTATAACGAGTACTTTTTTTCTCTCCAAAAGCAAGTTCATGGACAGGCCTCCCCCCAAAAAGGGAATATATATATATATAAACAGAAAACTAAAAAAAATAAGAAGAAAAAAGGGGGAAAAACAGTTTAAAAATTAAAAACAGAAAAAAACTGTAAAAAAATTAAAAAAGGGAAAAAGAAAAAAACAATATATATATATAAACAGCAAAAACAAAAACAAGAAGAAAAAACATTTAAAAATTAAAAGAGATAAACAAAAAGAAAAAACAGGAGAAAAAAAAACAGCATAAAAAAGAAGATAAAGATAAAAAAAAAAACAGAACAAAAATAAGAAAAGGGAAAAAACTGAAGTAAAAAAGTAGATAAAAATAGGAAAAAAACAGGAGAAAAGAAAAGGAAGAAATAAAAAAATTAAAAAGAAAAAAATAAATATATATATCTTTTTTTACAGATAAGAACAGGGGAAAAAATAAAAAAAAGTAAAACTAGAAAAAACAGAAAAAAAGTAGATAAAAATATAAGAAAAAAAGAAAAACATGAAAACATAAAAATTAACATATATATATAACAGAACAAAATAGATAAAGAGAGAAAAAAGGCCAAAGGAAAACAAAGAAGATAACAACATAGATAGATAGATAGATAAAAACATGGGAAAAAATGAAAAACAGAAACGAAAAACAGAAATAAAAAACAGTTAAAAAATTAAAAATAGAATAAAACAGAAAAAACAGGGATAAAGTAGATAAAAACAGAAAAAAATGAGATAAAAAACACAAAAAAATGAAAAAAAAAAACAGTTAAAACAGTTTAGAAAAGAAAAAAAAAAAGATAAATGAAATTAAAACAAAAAAAGATAAACAGGAAAAAAATGAAAAATGAAATTAAAAAAAAAAAAAGAAAAAAGAAAAAAGAGAAGAAGATAACAAAATAAATATGTATATATATAAACATAAAAAAATAGATAAAAATTGAAAAAGTAAAAAAGGGATAAAAAGAAGATAACAAAAAATATATTTATATATAAACAGAAAAACGGAAAAAAGAAGGAAAAAAACAAAAACAAAAAAACAGTTAAACAGTTTAAAATAAATAAAAAAAAAACAGAAAAATAAAAATGAAATTAAAACAAAAAAAAGATAAACAAAAAAAAATGAAAAATAAAATTAAAAACAAAAAACAGAAGAAAAGAAGAAGATAAAATGAAAAATAGGAAAAATGTAGATGAAATATAAAAAAAATGAAAACAGGAATAAATGAAGAAAAATAGAAAAAAACAGTTGAATTTAAAAAAAAAGTAGATAAAAAATAAAAAAAATTATTTACAATAGGAAAATTAGATAAAAAACAGTTTAAAATAGAAAAATAGGAAAATAGGAAAAAAGTAGATAAAAAAGAACAGTGAATAAAAGAAAAAAAATAGTTAAAAAATTAAAACAGGGAATAAAAAACAGGGAAAAAAGAAAAACAAGAAAAAAAAGCATATATAAAGAGAAGGAAGGGAAAAGGAAAACAAAAATAAAAATAAAAATAAAAATGAAAAAAAAAAGATAAACAGAAAATAAAAAGAAAAAAGATCAAAAAGATGAAAGGAAAAAAGGGAAAAAGGAAATGAAAAAACAAAAAAAAAAGTATACGAAAAAGAGAAAAAAGTAATTAAAAAATAAAAAAATAGGAAAAATAGGAAAAAAAATAATAGTAAAAAACTGTTGAAAAATTAAATTCAGAAAAAAAATGAAAAAGAGAAAAATAATGAACACGAAAGAAAGAAAATTTGAAAAAACTATATATCTAAAAAGAAAATATAGATAAACAAAAATAGAAAAAAAAGGAAAAATACATATATCAAAAAATGAAAAAAAAAAAAAGAAGGAAAAAATAGAAATGTTCAAAAAAATTATCTAAAAACCGAAACAAAATAAAATATTAAATAAAATTAGGTAAAATAAAAAACAGATAAAAAATTAAAAATAGACTAAAACAGAAAAAACAGGGATAAAGTAGATAAAAACACAAAAAAATGAGATAAAAAACACAAAAAAATGAAAAAAAAACAACAGTTTAAAAAAATGAAAAGATAAATGAAATTAAAACAAAAAAAGATAAACAGGAAAAAAATGAAAAATGAAATTAAAAACAAAAAAATAAAGAAAAAAGAGAAGAAGATAACAAAATAAATATGTATATATATAAACATAAAAAATAGATAAAATTGAAAAAGTAAAAAAGGGATAAAATGAAGATAACAAAAAATATATTTATATATAAACAGAAAAACGGAAAAAAGAAGGAAAAAAACAAAAACAAAAAAACAGTTAAACAGTTTAAAATAAAAAAAACAGAAAAATAAAAATGAAATTAAAACAAAAAAATGAAAAAAAAATGAAAAAAAAATGAAAAACGAAAAACAGAAGAAAAGAAGAAGATAAAATGAAAAATAGGAAAAATGTAGATGAAATATAAAAAAAATGAAAACAGGAATAAGTGAAGAAAAATAGAAAAAAAACAGTTGAATTTAAAAAAAAAGTAGATAAAAAATAAAAAAATTATTTACAAAAGGAAAATTAGATAAAAAAACAGTTTAAAATAGAAAAAAAAAAGTAAATAGGAAAAAAGTAGATAAAAAATTAGAACAGGGAATAAAAAACAGGGGAAAAAGAAAAACAAGAAAAAAAGCATATAAAAAGAGAAGGAAGGGAAAAGGAAAACGAAAATAAAAATAAAAATGACAAAAAAAAAAGATAAACAGAAAAGAAAAAGGAAAAAGATCAAAAAGATAAAAGGAAAAAAAGAGAAAAAGGAAATGAAAAACCAAAAAAAAAGGTATAACAAAAAGAGATAAAAGTAATTAAAAATAAAAAAAGGAAAAAAATAGGAAAAAAAATAATAGTAAAAAACTGTTGAAAAATTAAATTCAGGAAAAAAATGAAAAAGAGAAAAATAATGAACACGAAAGAAAGAAAAATTGAAAAAACTATATATCTAAAAAGAAAAAATAGATAAACAAAAATAGAAAAAAAAGGAAATACATATATAAAAAAAAATGAAAAAAAAAGAAGGAAAAAATAGAAATGTTAAAAAAAATTTAACAGAATTAAAAAAAGAAATAAAAATCAATAAAATCAATAAAATAGATAAAATAAGTAAAATAAAACAATCCCAAAATATATAAAAAAGAAAAAAAGAAAAAGTGAAACAGTTCAAAATTGAAAAAAAAACACGTAAAACAAAGAAAAACAGAAAAAAATAATAAAAAAAAGAATAAAAAAAGAGAAAAAATAGATAAAAACAGGAAAAAAGAAAAACTAAAAAAATTAAAAATAGAAAACCAAAAAAAGTAAATAAAATTAGAAAAAATAAATAGGAAACAAAGAAAAACGAAAAATAAAATTAAAATTAAAACAAAAAATAATAAAAACACAGAAAAAATGTAAAAACGTTAAAATTTTAAAAACATAAAAAAGAGATAAAAATAGGGGGGAAAAAAACAAAAAAGCTAAAAAGGAAAAATAAATAAATATAATAAAGGAAAAAAGAAAGTATAAAAAATAATAAATAAGAAAAAAGAAAAAAAATATAATAATTAAAAACATAATCAAAAAACTGTAAAAAAATAATAAGAAAAAGAAAAAAAGTAGCTAAAAAAGAAATAATAAAATATATAAACAATAAATTTATAAAAAATGAAAAAAAAACTTAAAATCAGGAAGGAAAAAAAGAACAAGATAACAATTATATAGATAGATAGAGAGAGAGAGAGAGAGAGAGAGAGAGGTAGAAAGAAGTTAAAAAAATATTCAAAAATAAAAACAGTACAAAATGATAAAAATAGGTAAAAATTAAAAAAATCATAAAAATAGAAAATAAAGAAAAAGAAGAAAAAAGTGATAAAAAGTGAAAAAAGGTAAAACAACATAAACATGAGATAAAAAATTAAAAAAATAAAAAATAGAAGGAAAAAAAAATGGGAAAAAATGTAAACTAGAAAGATGTTAAAAAAACTGTTCAAAAACTAAAAACAGTACAAATTGAAAAAAATAGGTAAAAACTAAAAAAATCAGAAAAAAAATGAAAATAATAAAAATGAAAATAAAAACAGGTAAAAAAAGAAAAACAAGAAAAAAACTGATAAAAGGAAAGATAGCAAATATATATATATATATACACACACAAAAAAAAAAAAAAAACTCGGAAAACGGGGAAGAAGAAAAAAAGGTAAAAAAACAGGAAATAAATCTTAAAATTCAGATAAAAAGGAAAAATAGAAGACAAAAATAGGAAAAATAAATAAATGAGATAAAAATAAGAAAAAAGGAAAAAAAAGAGAAGGAAATTATGGAAACCAAATTTTAAAAGAGAAAAAAGGAAAGGGAAAGATAACAAATATACATAAAGAAAAATAAAAAACAAGAAAAAAACACAAAAAAAGAAGAAGATAAGAATAGAAAGAAATAGAAAAAATTGAATTTTCCTATAAAAAAAAGAGATAAAAACAGAAAAAGAGATAAAAATAGGGGAAAAAATATTTAAAAAAAACAGAAGAAAAAAGTAGCTAAAAAGTAAAAATAAAAAATGTGTATAAACAGGAAATAAAGGAAAAAGGTTAAAAAAAAAACATAAAAAATAGATAAAAAGTGCAAAAAGACAACATGAAGGATATATGTAATATATAAAAATAAAAATATAAAAACATGAAAAAAAAGTAAAAAAATAAGAAAAACATAAAACAGAGATAAAAATAGGGGGGAAAAAGCTAAAGAGGAAAAATAAAAACATATATAAATAAAGGAAAAAATAAGTTAAAAAATAGATTAAAAATGAAAAAAGAAAGTATATAAAAATAATAATTAAAAAAAAAGAAAATACAAGATAATAATTAAAAATATAATCAAAAAACTGTAAAAACATAAGAAAAAAAGAAAAAAAAAAGTAGCTAAAAAAGAAATATAAAAAATATATAAATGGGGAATAAATGAAAAAAATAGATAAAAAATAAAAGAAGAAAATATATAAACAATAAATTTAAAAAAAAAATAAAAAAAATGTAAAAAAAATTAAAATCAGGTAGGCAAGAAAGAAGTAAAAGAAACGTTCAAAAATTAAAACCAGTACAAAATGATAAAAATAGGTAAAAACTAAAAAAAATTAAGAAAAAATTGAAAAAAATAACAAATAAGAATAAAAAAAAGGAATTAAAGAAAAACTGATAAAATTTAAAAAAAGGAAAGATAACAGAAGAGAGAGAGAGAGAGAGAGAGAGAGAGAGAGAGAGAGAGAGAGAGAGAGAGAGAGAGAGAATAAAAAAGCGAAAAAGAAAACCATAGAAAAGGTAAAAAAAACAAGATGTAAAACAGAAAAAACTCGGGAAAAAGTAAGAAATAAAGGCAAAAAAACAGAAATAAAACCCATAAAAAACAGATAAAAAGTCAAAAAAGGGAACAAATTTAAAGGAGATAAAAAGGAAAAAGAAAAGGAAAAAGGAAAAAGGAATCCAAAACATAAAGAAAAAATAGAGAAAAAGAGAAAAAAGGAAAAGAAAAAATAACAAATATATATACAGGAAAAGAAAAAACAAGAAAAAAACATACGAAAAAGGTAAGACAAAAGAAAAAGAAAAACAGTAAAAAAAAGAAGATAACAATAGAAAGAAATAGAAAATTTTGATTTTTTGTATAAAAAATAGATAAAAACAGAAAAAAATAAAAAGGAAAAATAGAAAAATATATAAACAGGAAATAAAGTAAAAAGGTAAAAAAAAAAACCATGAAGAATAGATAAAAAGGGCAAAAAGAAAACATAAAAACCAAAGAAATAAAAAAAAAACAGAAAAAAATGTATATTTTTTTTAAAAAAATGAATAAAAAAAGGAAAAACATGAAGGAAAAAAGAAGAAGATAACAATAATAAAAACAAAAAAAAGGAAAAAGGAAAAAAAACAAGGGATTCAGGGTAAAAATGACAAAAAATCAGATAAAAAGAGAAAAAAGAAGATTCCAAAATATATAAAGATAAAAAAAATAGATAAAAACAAAGAAAAAAAAATTGTAAAAATCTGAAAAATTGATTTATTTTTATTTTTATAAAAAAAGTAGATAAAAACAGAAAAAATAAAAAACCAGGGAAAACACGAAAAAGTAAGAAAAAAAACTATAAAAAAAAATGAGATAACTATAGAAATAGAATTTTTGAATGGGAAAAGGAAAAGAGGCAAAAAAAAACAGAGAGAAATATAAAAAAAATCAGGTAAAATGACAAAAAATAAAGAAATAGAAAGCATAGAAAAAATTAAATTTTTTAATAAAAAATATAGATAAAAACAGGAAAAACAGTAAAAAATAACAAAAATAGAAAAAAAGCTAAAAAGGGAAAATAAAAAAATTTATAAACAGGAAATAAAGTGAAAAAGATAAAAAAATATATTAAAAAAATAAAAAATATATATAAACAAAAACAATTCAAAAAAGAAGAAAATAAAAGAAAATAAAAAAAGAAGAAAAAATGAAAAAAATAGAAGAAATAAATAAAGAAAAACAATAAAAAAGTGAAAAAAGGTAAAAAAAATATTAAAAACAGATAAAAAGGAAAAAAAGGAAAAAATAGAAGATAAAAAATTTAAATGATGTAAAAATTAAAAAAAAGGATGAAATAAAAAAGAAAATCAAGGAAACCAAAAAAAAAGAGAAAAAAAAGAAAAGGAATGTTAACAAATGTATATACAGAAAAATAAAAAACAAGAAGAAAAACAGTATAAAAAAGGGAAAAAAGAAGAAGATAGGCATAGAAAGAAATAGAAAAAAATGATTTTTTTATAAAAAGATGTATAAAAACAGAAAAAAAGATAAAAAATAGAAAAAACAGTAAAAAATAACAAAAACAGGAGAAAAAAAGTAGCTAAAATGGAAAAATGAAAAACTATATAAACGGGGAAAAGGTAAAAAACCCATAAAAAATAGATAAAAAGTGCAAAAAGAAAACATATAAACCAAAAAAATTAAAAAAAGAATAAAAAACTATAAACAAAGGAAAAACAGGAAGGAAAAAAAAAGAAAGAAAACACAATATTATATATAAATAAAGAGAAAAAGGTAGAAAGAAGTACAAAAAACTGTTCAAAAATTAAAAACAGTACAAAATGATAAAAATAGGTAAAAACTAAAAAAATCAGAAAAAATTAAAAAAAATAAAAACAAAAACAGGAAATAGAGAAAAACAAGAAGAAAAACAACTGATATATACAGACAGAAAGAGAGAGAGAGAGAGAGAGAGAGAGAATAAAAAAGCAGAAATGAAAATGGTAAAAAAACAAGATATAAATCAGAAAAAACTCGTATAAAAGAAAGGGAAAAAAGGAAGATAAAGGAAACAAAAGGTAAAAAAATAGATAAAAAGTCAAAAAAATAAAAAATAGAAGACAAAAAATACTGAAAAATTTTAAATGAGATAAAAATTGGGAAAAAACTGGAAAATATAATAAAGGAAATAAAGGAAACAAAAAAAGAGAGAAAAACGAGAGAAAAAAGGAAAAGGAAAGATAAAAAATATAGAGAGAGAAAAATAAAAAACAAGAAAAAATACACGGAAAAAGTAAAAAAGAAAAAGAAAAAAAGGAAAAAAGAAGAAGATAAGAATAGAAATAATTGATTTTTTAAAAAAAATAGATAAAAACGGAAAAAGAGATAAAAATAGGGGGATAAATAACAAAAAAGGGAGGAAAAAAAGTAGCTAAAAAGGAAAAATAGAAAAATATATAAAGAGGAAATAAAGGAAAAAGGTAAAAAAAAACCCATAAAAAATAGATAAAAAGTGCAAAAAGAAAACATATAAACCCAAAAAATTAAAAAACAGTAAAAACAAGAAAAAGTTTAAAAAATAATAAAAAAAAGTAAAAAAAAGGAAAAAAAGGAAAAAAGAAGAAGAAGATATAAAGAGAAAAAGGTAGAAAGAAGTTAAAAAAAACTATTCAAAAATTAAAAACAGTACCAAATGATAAAAATAGGTAAAACCTAAATAAATCAGAAAATTTTGAAAAAAATAGAAACAGGAAATAAAGAAAAACAAGAAAAAGTGAAAAAAAGGAAAAAGGTAAAAAAACACACATAAAAATCAGATAAAAAGTCAAAAAAGGAAAAAATAGAAGAAAAAAAATTATATGAGATAAAAATTAAAAAAGTGAAAAAAGGAAAAAGGAAAAGGAAAGATAACAAATATATATATAGAAAAATAAAAAAGTGCAAAATAAAACATATAAACCAAAAAAATTAAAAAAAAATAAACAACTTTAAAAAAATGGAAAAAATTGAAGGAAAAAAAAAGATAACTATATATATATAAAGGGAAAAAGGTAGAACGATGTTAAAAAAACTGTTCAAAAATTAAAAACAGTACGAAATGATAAAAAAAAGGTAAAAAGAAAAAAATGAAAAATAAATGAAAAAATTAAAAAATAAAAATAAAAACAGGAAATAAAGAAAAAAACTGATAAAAGGAAAGATAACAAATATATATATATAAAAAGGAATATATATACACACACACACACAGAGAAAAAACTCAGAAAAGGGGAAAGAAGAAAAAAAAAGGTAGAAAAGACAGAAAAAAAAACTTGAAAATCAGATAAAAAGGAAAAAATAGAATACAAAAATAGGAGAAAAAATTTAAATGAGATAAATACAAAAAAAAAAGGAAAAAATAAAAAAGGAAATAATAAGTAGATAAAAATAAAAAATAAAAAAATAAAAACAGGGAATAAAGGAAAACAAGAAAAAAAAGAGATAAAAGAGAAACAAGGAAGATTATATATATATATATATATATATATATATATATATATATATATATATATATATATATATAATAAAAACAAAAAAAATACAAATAGGAAAAAACAAGGGGAAAAGGGAAAAAGATCAAAAACAGAAAAGAACCAGAAAAAATAAAAAGAGAAAAAAGAAAAGGAAAAAAAGAAGACAAAATCAATCCGGTATTTGGCAAATAAATAAACTACAAATATGAACAACCCATCATAAAAAATGAAAAACAAAGAGAATCATAAAAAATGAAAAAGAGAAAAAGAAAAATTGAAAAAATTATATACCTAAAAAGCAAAAAAATAGATAAAATCTGTAAAAAAGACAGTTCAAAAAGAAAAAGAAATTGAAAAAATAATTAAACAAACTAAAACAGTTAAAAATTGAAAAATAAATAAAACATAAAAAACAAAAAACACGTAAAACAAAGAAAAACAGAAAAAAATAAAAACAGGGAATAAAAAAAGAGGAAAAATAATTAAAACATAGAAAAAAAATAAAGGAAAAAAGAAATAGAAACGGTTAAAAATTAAAAACAGAAAAAGGGAAAAAACAAATAGAAAAATAAAAAAAAAAGATATCAATATATATATAAACAAAAAAAAAAGACAAAAACACGAAAAAAAGTAAAAAATAACAAAAACAGGAGAAAAAAAGTAGCTAAAATGGAAAAATGAAAAACTATATAAACGGGAAAAGGTAAAAAAAACCCATAAAAAATAGATAAAAAGTGCAAAAAGAAAACATATAAACCAAAAAAATTAAAAAAAGAATAAAAAACTATAAACAAAGGAAAAACAGGAAGGAAAAAAAAAGAAAGAAAACACAATATTATATATAAATAAAGAGAAAAAGGTAGAAAGAAGTACAAAAAACTGTTCAAAAATTAAAAACAGTACAAAATGATAAAAATAGGTAAAAACTAAAAAAATCAGAAAAAATTAAAAAAAATAAAAACAAAAACAGGAAATAGAGAAAAACAAGAAGAAAAACAACTGATATATACAGACAGAAAGAGAGAGAGAGAGAGAGAGAGAGAGAATAAAAAAGCAGAAATGAAAATGGTAAAAAAACAAGATATAAATCAGAAAAAACTCGTATAAAAGAAAGGGAAAAAAGGAAGATAAAGGAAACAAAAGGTAAAAAAATAGATAAAAAGTCAAAAAAATAAAAAATAGAAGACAAAAAATACTGAAAAATTTTAAATGAGATAAAAATTGGGAAAAAACTGGAAAATATAATAAAGGAAATAAAGGAAACAAAAAAAGAGAGAAAAACGAGAGAAAAAAGGAAAAGGAAAGATAAAAAATATAGAGAGAGAAAAATAAAAAACAAGAAAAAATACACGGAAAAAGTAAAAAAGAAAAAGAAAAAAAGGAAAAAAGAAGAAGATAAGAATAGAAATAATTGATTTTTTAAAAAAAATAGATAAAAACGGAAAAAGAGATAAAAATAGGGGGATAAATAACAAAAAAGGGAGGAAAAAAAGTAGCTAAAAAGGAAAAATAGAAAAATATATAAAGAGGAAATAAAGGAAAAAGGTAAAAAAAAACCCATAAAAAATAGATAAAAAGTGCAAAAAGAAAACATATAAACCCAAAAAATTAAAAAACAGTAAAAACAAGAAAAAGTTTAAAAAATAATAAAAAAAAGTAAAAAAAAGGAAAAAAAGGAAAAAAGAAGAAGAAGATATAAAGAGAAAAAGGTAGAAAGAAGTTAAAAAAAACTATTCAAAAATTAAAAACAGTACCAAATGATAAAAATAGGTAAAACCTAAATAAATCAGAAAATTTTGAAAAAAATAGAAACAGGAAATAAAGAAAAACAAGAAAAAGTGAAAAAAAGGAAAAAGGTAAAAAAACACACATAAAAATCAGATAAAAAGTCAAAAAAGGAAAAAATAGAAGAAAAAAAATTATATGAGATAAAAATTAAAAAAGTGAAAAAAGGAAAAAGGAAAAGGAAAGATAACAAATATATATATAGAAAAATAAAAAAGTGCAAAATAAAACATATAAACCAAAAAAATTAAAAAAAAATAAACAACTTTAAAAAAATGGAAAAAATTGAAGGAAAAAAAAAGATAACTATATATATATAAAGGGAAAAAGGTAGAACGATGTTAAAAAAACTGTTCAAAAATTAAAAACAGTACGAAATGATAAAAAAAAGGTAAAAAGAAAAAAATGAAAAATAAATGAAAAAATTAAAAAATAAAAATAAAAACAGGAAATAAAGAAAAAAACTGATAAAAGGAAAGATAACAAATATATATATATAAAAAGGAATATATATACACACACACACACAGAGAAAAAACTCAGAAAAGGGGAAAGAAGAAAAAAAAAGGTAGAAAAGACAGAAAAAAAAACTTGAAAATCAGATAAAAAGGAAAAAATAGAATACAAAAATAGGAGAAAAAATTTAAATGAGATAAATACAAAAAAAAAAGGAAAAAATAAAAAAGGAAATAATAAGTAGATAAAAATAAAAAATAAAAAAAATAAAAACAGGGAATAAAGGAAAACAAGAAAAAAAAGAGATAAAAGAGAAACAAGGAAGATTATATATATATATATATATATATATATATATATATATATATATATATATAATAAAAACAAAAAAAATACAAATAGGAAAAAACAAGGGGAAAAGGGAAAAAGATCAAAAACAGAAAAGAACCAGAAAAAATAAAAAGAGAAAAAAGAAAAGGAAAAAAAGAAGACAAAATCAATCCGGTATTTGGCAAATAAATAAACTACAAATATGAACAACCCATCATAAAAAATGAAAAACAAAGAGAATCATAAAAAAT